>CM034147.1:227035119-227278128 GCA_019776745.2 Taxus chinensis | reverse complement strand
CTTAGATATGGTATACAAGACTGGTAAACCGAGTAGGGAATCATTGTAATGGACAAGAGAAATACATGGTGGAAGAGGGAAAAATAGTGTTTTGGGTCTTTAGTGCTACTAAATTATATCTAAGAGGAATTATTTAATGAGGGAGTATGGATACATGGGGGGAAACAATTACTGAGTTTAGGTATTAATACAAGCATTTTTTTTAGGTATTTCATGTATATTCCCAGATGTGTGTAGAATGTTATCTTATAAATACATTTAGAATGTGTTTGTGGAGCATATTAGGGTGGTTGTAAGGGATGGGGTGAAATAAAATTCATGGGGAGGAGTTCCATACATGTCTGGGTACTAGATCATGTGGGAGGAATGAATTATATGGGGGCATGAATGCATGTTTAAAATAGAGAACCATGGGCAATACCATAGAGCATAAGATGGAATGGAGTGCATAGGGTAAGAAGTGCATGTAGGATGGTCCAAAGTGTGTAAAATAGAGAACAATAAGGAAAAAATAGAAATTGGAGCATACATAAGTGGAAGCCAAGTGCACACAAATGGAAATCATATCATTCATTAAGGGAGAGATATATCATACATGAATATAGAGTAAGATTTAAATTACTAGGCATACTCTAGGTCATTAATGATTCACAAGTTACATTTGGTGAAAAAAAGAGTAAACATATAGTCACAATCAGGTCATAGGAGAGTCTTACCTATATAGAGAGTTGATTGAACAATGCAGTTAGAGGTGCTTAGGGAGGAATAGTTGAAGAGAAACGGTGAAATATCTAGCATGGGTTCTGTTTGTAATCATGTGGGTAATGTGGGGGTGGGAGGATTCTTGAATATATGTAGGCACATTGAAAATGGTGAGTCAACATTGATTTTGGGTCACATGAATATAGTTTATGATGGTGTGAGTTTCAACATTGTCACATCCAAAAACTTTGATCCTTGGATTCAATCTAATTCTCTTTACATGGGAGGTGAAATTGTATAAATTTTTAGAGTCATATAGTGGTATATAAAAAATGCAAAGCCTATGAGTGAATGATGTTGATGGTCATAATGGTTGTCGTGAGAAGAGGATATTATTGATGGAGATGGATAGATGAGGTACTTCATGTCAATGAATATCCAAATCATAATCTAACTACGGCACACTCACCATGTAGACTTGAAGATAAGAGTATTTGTGTAAGATGGGGACTACAAACTAAGGTGTGGTAACTAAGTCTGTGATGTGATGCTTGGGATAAGTAAGTACGTTGCGGAATGAGGGTGGGTGTTGTGTTAATTATTTCTAGTTTGTTGGTTGATGAGAAGCCACTATGATTTATCAATGAAGTAATTACAAGCCCTAAGTTAGGTGATGTAATTCTTACCAGTGATGAACTAATGAGTGAAGAGGGTTGTTGTCACAAGAAACAATTCTTAGCTATGGAAACTATAGAGGACCACTGTTTGGAATGCATATTTCAATGGGGACTAAGGTTGGGGATAATATGATTAATGGGGGTGGTAAAAATTATAGTGAGATTCATGACGAGGGACTAAGGTTAGAGGATAAATATAGAATCACATGTAAGAACCATGAGTATGAGTAAATGAGTTTTGGGGTGGGAAGTGATAGTTTGGTTATTACATAAGGTAAGAGAGATAAGGTTGAAGGAGTTTAAAATAAATCACACATAATTGAAGTGAGATTAGGAATAAGGGTACAGAGGAGTGGTAATATGGAGGTGGGTGATGTTTGAGTCATATGTCGCATATGTGGGAGAGCTCATTCTGGAGTGAGACATGTGAAAGGGTGAAAACATGTGAACTAAGCATGTCGAGAGTGTGAAAAAAAGAGAAATTTTGCTGACCAAGTCATGGAGAGAAACTAATTATAATAATATTTGTGAATTAGTTAGGCAACATATAAGGTATGGACTGGGATCGGTGAAGGTGAGTTCAAGGTAAATCTGGTAGTCATGCATGAGTCACACTAGTAACCAAAAGATTCAATAAATTATGTATCAATGGTAGTAGTGTGATTCACACAAGAAACCAAACGATTCACTAGATTTTCCACTTGGTGGATAATAGATAGTGTAGTGCATTTTAGGGAATGAATGAGAAATTAAGTTTCATATGTGACCTAGTAATTTTAAAGAGACTCTCAGTCAGGTGGGGATCTGAGTATAGTGTTATGTTGGTATTGGTTGTACAAGTTGTTAGGAGAGGTACAAGGCCTACTCATAGATGAAATTTTCCGAAGGATAAATAGGATAGGAAGGGGCTAAGGCATGTCCATAGGTACAACCCACCTAAGGTCCAATAGGATAGGAGGGGGTTGAGGATCGGTCAAACGTGAAATTTCCTAAGTTTGAAGGTGGTGGAAGGGGGGCCAAACCCTGGTTTCTAGGTGAAACTAGATTGAGGATGATGGTAATAGGAGGAAGATGAGTCCCAATTTCCAATTATTAGAAACATAGTTGTAGAAGATATGTATGTTCCACAAAAAATATTTCTTCAAATTGTGGTTTAATAAAGAGTTAATTAAGAGGGGAGCATGCATGGGAGTGGATTGAGGAGCACAAGTGGAAGAGGTAACATGAGAGTGGAAAACATATTACACAATCCATATCATTTATGGGGGTATATTAGAGAACACAAGGGGTGGAGAACGCATGAGGTCAAACCATGAATGAAAATTGGAATAATGCATATAGGGGTGTAGTAGAGATAGTAAAAGGAATAGAATGTATAGGGGTGTATTGGAGAGGACAAAGGGAAGAGATCATATGGGGGTATACCAAAGAGAACAAATAGAAGAGTCTTCAAAAGTTGTAGATCTGACTTGGGATACAATTAGAGGGATAGAGTCTAAATAATGAACAAAAGTGGATGAGAATGCAATAATATGGAAATGAGACTAGATTATGATTTGTTTGGCTTTTGAAGATTTGTATTTTAATCAAAGTGAAAACAATAATGTGTATAATTACAACAAAATAAACTTGATATCTTATTCACTGAGAGAAACAAAGGTTATATATATATATATTGATTTTATATCTTATAAAGAATGATTCAACACTTATCACCTTTAGCCACTCATATCTAGTAATAACATGAGTTAGAACTTCGACATAATCACATTTTAACTCTATAATGTAGAATATTCAATAATATATCTCACACGCCATTCATTATTAACCCAATAACTAATATATATGATTTTTTATTACAAATCATCAGACCACATGTAATATACTGACATACAACATGTGAAAACTAACAATATTGTATAACCTTCTCCCCTTAGTGTGTGCATGGGAGAAGATAATAATATTTTTAATAATTCAACAATATCTTTTAAAGCGTTGCTTAGACCAAGTACACCTCCATGAAGTTGTCCTCTTTCTCCTTTAAAGGAACAAATACAAGTTTAATTCTTTAAGTTAGTACCCATACTCTTAATACTCAACCTACATAAATATCTAGAAAACAATCCAAATTTATTTTACCTTGAAAGCTCAACCTACATCTAAAAATTTAAGATCATCTAAAATATGATTACTTTATGATATTTCACCTTACGAATATTACATTTACTCTTCACTTGTGTTGGGTGAATATTATTAAAATATGTTATGTGAGCATATTTAGTTGTACATGAGATTAGTTGTGAATAATTACTCACTAGAATGATTAATTCGTATATTTGTAGGTAATTTGTTTAGGGTGGTTAAACAACTTATATACATGTGTGTGTGTGTGTGTGTGTGTGTGTGTGTGTGTGTGTGTGTGTGTGTGTGTGTGTGTGTGTGTGTGTGTGTGTGGTGTGTGTGTGTGTGTGTGTGTGTGTGTTATAGGGGTTTTTTGGTGATTGATTGTAGGAATATGACTCTCTTTGTTTATAAGAAATACATTCCTATATATTTTTAATATCCTAAGTGTTAATACATATACAATATAATATGGTGAGATTATGGTGTTGTTCTAAATGAATTGAAAATGTAAGTGTGTTTATCCCATAATAAATTTGTACTATTATTCGCATTTAGCATCATAGTATGTTTTTTAAGAGTTATGGAGTTTTAATGTTCATTCAAGGGGAAGCCACAACCTTTATTTATTTCCCTAGACTAATAGTAGTTTTGTTTAGTGAGATATTGAAGTATTAAATTAGTTTTAACTTATAAATAACAATTCATAACATCTATTCTACAATCTGGATTTTTTCTACAATTTAATGTGTTGAAATAAGGATGTACAAGAAAATGACATCTGAAATTCCATCCTATCTCAGATCCTATTTTTTGAGAAACCTTTTTTTTAATCTATGCTCCAAGGAATTCACATTTTAATTTAAATAATTTTATTATTATATGTTCTCAGTCTAGTTGTAGCCTATGTCTCTTTTCATCTATGTCCTACATCTATGCACTTGTGAATACTTCCGTCATCTCATTCTAAATTACACAATCAAAATATTTGGTCGGATTATATTCGACCTTCATTTAATTGTGAGTTTCAAAATATTGTTTTAATATAAAATGTTCACACAAATATTCACACATACTCATGCCTGAGCTCAATTTTTTAATAGATCATCCACATATAAATATAGTTGTATAAGTGTTTATACTATTAGTGAATTAATAATATTATTTGTATGTGTTTTAATAAAATTCTATAGTCTAAAGTGTTTAGCGGGATTAAGAGAAAGACAAGTAATTGTATATTACTTTTTTAGTAATTTTTATGCCCTTAGAATAACCTTTTAATCCCATGCATGTTGGCCTATCACCCAGTAGGCACTAGGTGCTCACCCAAAGGCACACGCGGGCACTAAGCCCCTCCTTTATGTGAGAATTGTGAGGAGATATTGCCATTGATGAAATATTAAGTGTAAAAGGAAAAATGATCATGCATGCATTTTGAAGCATAGGATGAGTTATTATACCAACATACTTATTCAAATAACAAGAGAAACATCATACATATAGTAGATTTGATCCATAACATAAATAAACAACACTAGGTTTTACACCCTTGAATAATATATTTAGAACAGAACCTTATATTCATATTCATCACCATTCAATAATCATATTACATTCACAAGGTTCATAAAATGGACCAATGCATCAATATAGTGATCTAACTCATGTATCAGAAGTTCTAGCTAATCTCCCTTATTACAAAAAATGTCACATACCCATTCCCCTAGATATGTTAACATTCCTATAGTCCTCTACTAAGAACCCCAACCCCTAAAACCTTCTATTATTTTTGTAGAGCATCACCCTTCCATTCTTTCTATGATTTCTAACATATATAACTGATGGCATCCCTCTGAATTTCTTCTTCTTCTTATACCTGAGCATCTGTATATATAGGTTTATCACCCACCACCATGCCTTTCTGAAGTATTAGATCAGTTTCCAAGTGTCCATGTGTTCCTCCAATGGAGAATGCTTACTCTGATCTAAGCTCTCCAATTTCTATATTGATGTCTTTATGGATCCTTCCATCACATGCAATATTCTTTTCTTGACTGCTAAGTCTCTAGGCTAACACCTTATCCACTCTACATGCTCAATTGGGTCACACTTTCCTCACGTATTACTTGGAATTTCAAATATGGCGAAGTCCTACGACCCTTTTCTTTGTCTTACGTGTGCACCATGGTTTCATCTACACCCCTTTTAAACCCTTGTCCTGCGCGCTTTTCCCTACGTGCACTTCTTCTCATTGGTCCCACACACCCAGTCGCCCTTTGGTACTTAGTCAATATTATGAGGCCCAACATCACCCCACACTAAGATTTTTGCCTTCGTCTGAAACATCCTTCCTTAAAATAATAAAGAATGGTGGGACTCCGAATATTTGGAAAAAATAATGAAAGAATGAAGAATGGAAGAATTAAAGAATAGAGAAAAGAAGAAGAATATGTTTATTACTAAAGCAGGAGTGGGAAATCCTTCTTTATATCTACCTTAATCTTCTCCCAGGCATCTTCTTCACCCTGTTCTTGTTGAAATAGGTCACATACTAGGGCACTCACCTCTTCAAATATTAGCTCATCCTCCTTATCACTCATTGTATCAACAATCCCTTCAAGTTGTTTCCCAAGTTCATCCAACGCATCCATCCTGAGGGTGATCTAGGGATATAACTCCTCCATATGGTTTTTGATCAAGCCCCACAAAGTCTTGATAGCTTCTAACTTCTTCTCCACCTTGGCTAGGATCTTATCCCACTCTTCCCTATTTCCCTTATTCTTCTCCTATAACTCCTTGAGATATACTTCATGGGTGGAAACTAAAATACTTTCCACTCTATCTTTATCCACGTATTTTTCATAAACATATTTGGCTATCTATACGAAGACCTTTACATTGGCAAGGAGCTTAGTGTACTAAGTGACTATCTCCACAACCTTCTGATTTTCCTCCTTCTCCTAATGTGTCAGTTCCTCTTCTTCTGAATCTAAAGGGATTGGTCGCCTCTCGATGGTGAGGATGTGAGTGAAGTCTTCCAAGCATTATAAGCTCAACTCGTACTTCTACTCGGGCACTTCCAGGTCTAGATGCTTCAAGACGATAACATCTGTAATTATTTTTACCTTTGTATAGACCTCACGCACCTTCAACTTTTCTTCCCTTAGCTCGTGTCTTAATTATGTTTTGATCAACTCTTCCTACTTCAGGTCCTTGCTTACCTTGGCAAGCTCCTCTTTCTTCTTCTCCAACTCCCCTTCCAAGAATCTCACCTTGTCATTTATTCCAAAAAGTATTACCTTAGGCTCAATTGTTGAGAGAATTACTAAATTTCTCATCAAAAAATTGTTGACCATTCACTAGCGGATTTACGCATTTGGTCTCTGGCACCTTCATCAGTGCCCCTTGGTTAACTTTGAACATAGGTTCATCAACATGGGAATCAAACACTCAAGATAACATCTTCCTGATTCCAAGGTATGCACCCTCTTCATAAAATGAAGACATTTCCAGGAGTTATGTCGGCACAATGCTTTGGAAGTGCATGTGAAGCACTTTATTTGGATCATTGATATAACCCATTCCCTACCCTTATGCTACTACCATGTTCTTCCCTCCTATGTGTCGAACCTTCAGAAAGCTCACTGCTAAGATAATATCTACCCCATACTCCCATATTCCTTTCCTATGCATTCCCCCTCTATATCCTTGAGTATTTCATCTGCACTCTGCTCCACTTCTTTCTCAACTAACTTTTCAATTATTCCCACAACTTCTCTTTCTACAACCTCTTCTATCTGCTCCTTGGTGAGGCTGGGGGTCCTCTGATCCTTCGTATTTACTTCTTCACTCTCCCCTTTTCCTTGGGTGCATTCTACTTTTCCACTATTCCCCTCACTTCTTTCTTCCCCTGAATTGTGTACATCATACACTAGATGATTTTTAACTTCTTCATCCTCATTGTCATCTCTCTCACCCCTGTAGGCCTCCAAGCTCTTTGTTTCCTCCAAGTCTTCCTTCCTGCTACCTTATGTTTCTTCCTAGCTAGGGATTTTTCATCTCGCTCGGCAGATGATTCCCTTCTAGGTGACTCTTCTTCTTTTGAAACCTCTTCCTTAGGTGTCTTTTCCTTCTCCTTGATGGGAGACTTATTCCTATACACATATGTTCTTGGCTTGGCACCTAACTCTGGTGTGTCCATAGATTGTGTTGTATGTACACTTGGTACTTTCTTTTCTGGCACCTCTTTCTCTTGGGCCTCTTCCATTTCTCTCTTCTTTGGCACAACCTTCTTCCTACCATTGGGATCCTCTTGGATGGAAACATCATTTACTAAGTGCACTTTTCATACTTGGGCCTAATGCAGAGGAACTAGTGGATCTAGGAATGGATCTAGTAGATCTGGAGGTATAGGGCCTAGTGGATTGAGTAGATCTTGTGGTGGAGGAAACACTAGAGGAAATCAAGTTTCTAGGTCAAGCGAGCAAGGGCCTCTGCCACCTCCTAAAGTATTTTTTGAGATTTCTTTACACATGCTAGATTATGATGGTGTTGAGGATGCTGCATAACATGTGTAAAAGTGTGAATTACTATAGCACGTGAAGGGGATCACTACCCCAAAATGAAAGGCAAGTCATTTTTCAACAACGTTACAAGGGTGTGCACATAGCTGGTATCAAAAGCATGACCCCATTAGACAGTGGTATATTACACTGCGCTGCAAAAATTCCTTCCTAACAGAGTTCCATATCCCTAAGTTCTAGAAAAAGAGCATCAATGCTTTGAAGGAAATATAACAAGGAATGGCAAAGAGTGTGTGGAAATATGATGCATGATTCAAAACACTATTTTCAAAACTATCCTTTGATATTCACCCCTCTCAGCATGCTCAATAGTTTTTCATAGGGTTGATAACATAGTTTAGAAGAGCACTTTCGCACAAGACATTCATAGACCCGCAAGAGGCCTTAGAGGCTGCCCTGTGCAATAAGGCTATTTGAAGCATTGATACTAGTGTTAGCCCCTTTCTTGAAGCTCAAATTGATGTAATGGCAAAGTAGTTGGAGAAGTTTTCTACGAACACGATGCATGAAACTCCTAGTGGTCTTTGGTGCACAGATTGTGAAGTATAAGGGCACACAAAGGAGAGCTTCCCCCTGAAATTGGTATGCACTATGGTAGTAGACTGTCATATTTTCCATGGGGATCATGATGTAAGTAGATGTCCATTACTGCAACGCACAATCTGCAAGAATGTGAATTTCTATTGCAAATTTATACCTTTACAGCCCATGACACTAAGGATTGTATGCTGATTGACCAAAGTTAAGATGTCATTGATCTTGGTGTGTGCCATACTAGCCTTGTGAGAAGTTCCATGGATGGTGATCACTACTATGAAGGGCACATACATGAAGGAGTGCATAGAAGAGGTTTTTGCAGAAGATTTTGTGGTCGTGTCAACTATGGAGGAAGTAGTGAGTTCCCATGAGGAACCTATTATAATTGTGGGTCGACAAATAATTATAAGCATGAGTCTCCTAATCCATTTTAATGCTTGTGGTGTGGAAAGAAACATAAGTATGAGGAGTTCCATGAGCTATTTGAGCACATGAGTGAGAAAAAATGGAAAGACAAGGTCATTAGGATGGTAAGCATAAAGAAGGATGACTCACAATGGATGCCAAGAGTAGTGTGTGAGTCAGGGTTAGAACCTATCTTGGTGACGATGTGAGCAGAGGCTGCGCGTGCCAGGGATATCCCAAGACAAATAATCCTAGTTACAAGAGATGAAGTAGTACATGGGAAGAATCTAGACCCTACTCATCAAAAAGAGGTGTATCAAGAGATGATGAATGTGATTCAGAGTTTACAAGGAGAGATCTAGTGTCTGAAGGAGAAGTTAAAGCATTTAGAGAAAAGAAAGAATGTTGGGGCTTCGTAGAAGGACTTGGATGATGTCAGGGAGGTATGCAAGATGTTAAGGCAAGATAATATCATTCCGTTGCTAGAATAATGGTTATGGGAGAAGGAACCACATATTGGAGGAGAGTGCAAGAGGAAGGTTCTACATGCTAACCTTCCTCTTCACAGCCTTGACTATGATAATGAGATCAGATTGAATGTTTTTGTAGATGGGTGACTTCTAAGTAATATCCTCATTGACACAGTAGTGGAGGTCATTGTTCTCACTCTAGATTCTTGGAATTAAATGGGGAGGCCCACACTACATCCATCTTTGAATGTGTTGTATATGGAAGAAAAGACAAAGGCAATTCCCATTAGAGTCTTGAAGGATGCAGTTATCATGATTCAGAGGGCCAAGTTCACTAGAGACTTTGAAGTCTTAGAAATAGCTAAGGTGGACAACTTTTCAGCATTACTTGGGTGCCCCTGGTGTTACAAAAACAATCTTGACCTATGGTTTAACAAGGGGTATATAATTTTTGAGAACAAGGATGAACATGTCATCATCCCTTTGACATATAAGAAATCGACACCCTATATTGAGCCCTTGGGAGAATAATTCCTTGACAGAATCTATGTGTGCTCTATCATAGACCCTAAGATAATTAATCCTATGGAAGGAGTTATCCAGTTTGAAGATGCTCAATTTATGAGTGATATAACTAGTGTGGCATGTGACAATTGGGTGCATGGGAATTATGAGTTAATGGGATGACAAGTGAGAGGATATGTAACAAGGGTAACAAAGGAACACTTAGTCAAGTGCCGAGGAGGTAAGAAGTTACCAAGTTACTCTGGGGGAGCCAACCCTGATGACTTCCTACGAGAAATGGAGGCTCAGTGGAAAAATGAGAATGATAGAAGAGGAATGCTCAGCTATAACTTTCTCAAGACTGCAGCACACTGGTGGGCTACACATCATGAGAGTCTCCTAGAATGGCAAAAGGTGAGAGTCACATTCTCTATTATGTTCTCCAAATGCAACATGCCCATTTTCATACAAGACTACCATGGAAAAGAACCTACCTTGTTTCATGTCAAAGCATGTGAGAAGGCCTGGATAGAATGCACATAAGCTTTACCACCTTGTTTATGGGTGCAAAATCTGTATTCCACCTTGCAACGTTATACACGTGTGGTACATTCAATCAAAAACATTCCATTAAAGAGGGAATTGGAAGCAGTTAACGACTGATCTCATTCAAGCTTTCAAGTATCCAAGTACCAAGCCATTAATGGATAAGGAAATATAGGTTTTCAAGTTCCTTATAATGGGAGATAGCGTCATGGAATAAGATAAGATACTCGATTTGTTGCATGAACCCAGTTTGGAGATGCATTTTGATGAATATGAATCTGAAGAAATACAACTTTAACACGGATGCATTGAAAAAGAAAAAGGAAAAATAGTCTATGTGATAGATGGAGAAGAAATGGAGAGTCTAGATGCTAACCATTCTACAAGTACGTGTGAAATCATGGATAACACTAATGATCGAGCACGTGACTACCATGACACCTTGAAAAAAAACAAGGTTAACATTGGTTCTAAGGCAGAATCTAAGGAAGTTATCTTTGGGGATTATTGGTTGGAGAAAGAGGTTTCTAAGATCATTGACCTTTTATGTGAGTTTCAGGATTTGTTCCGCAACATGTACCATGAGCTCAAAGGCATTCACCACTCCTTGGGGGAAATGAGGATCAAGTTGAAGGAAGGTGCGTGCCCGATTCAGAAGATACCTTATTAGATGAATCTGAGCTTTCATGTATGGGTCAAGTATGAGATATATAAGATGATCACTTCAGACATCATTGAGGTTGTGGATGAATCAAAATGGGTGATTCTAATGGTCATAATCATTAAAAATGATGGAAGGATAAGGATCTATGTTGATTACAGAGACTTGAATGGAGTGTGTGTCATTGACCCTTTTCCAACCCCCTTCACTAAATAAATTCTTGATGGAGTGGTTGGGTCCAAAGTCTATTCTTTCACGAATGGGTTCTTAGGGTACCACCAACTTAGAATTGCAAAGGAAGACTAGGAGAAGAAAAATTTCACCACTGAATGTGGAAGTTTTACCTACATGGTCATACCTTTTGGGCTAAATAATGCACCTATTATGTTCTCGCGCATTGTGGTACAAGCCTTCCAGGGCTTCATCCATAAATTTCTTCAATTCTACCTGGATGACTAGACTCTGTATGGGCTAGTAAAAGACCATTATGACAATTTGAGGTTGATGTTTGAGAGATGTCAGTAGTTGAGGATATCTCTCAACACTACGAAATGTGTCTTCACTACTCCATTTGGAATAGTGTTAGGACATATTATATGTAAGGAGGTCTTGCTAGTGGACCCCACTAAATTCATTGTTATTGTGGGATTGGGAGAACCTACCAGTCAAAGCATAGTGTGTAAATTCCTTGGGAATACATGGTACTATAGGAAGTTTATTAATGTGTATGCCAAGATCATTGTGCCCTTGGAGAAATTGCTTAAGCACAAGAGTGCCTTTCACTAGGGAGAGGCGCAATAGAAGTCATTTTACACTTTGAAGGATAGGATTGTTACTGCACCCATAATATGCTTTCCTTCTTGGGATAAGCCTTTCCATGTGCATGATGATGCCTCAGGAACAACCATTAGAGTAGTACTAGCACAACCTGGTGATAGGATTGTTGATCACCCCTTGTGTTTTTCCAGTAGGAAGTTGACACTAGTAGAACAAAATTACACAGCTACTAAGCCTGAGGAACTTTCAATGATCTACATGTTGCATACATTTAGCTAGTTTCTTCTGGTGACTCCATTCATATTCTACACAGACCACATGTCACTGAATATAATTAGTAAACAAGCTTGTTCTTCAAGGAGACATATGGCGTTGGGTCCTATTATTTAAAGAATTTGAGTTTCTAGCTATGGTAAAACTAGGAAAATGTAATTTAGAACCTAACCACTTATCAAGTATTGACTCAGGGGAGGATGTGTAGAGCATTCAAGATACCATGTTAGATTTGAAACTATTTAGGTTGTGGCGTGTGCCCTCAGACTTGGAAGATATTATAATATTTTTTAAAATAGGTGTGGTGCCGAAAGGTATGAAGGATTTGGAGAGGAAACACTTGGATATATGTTCCGTGCCCTACATGTTGATTAGTGGAGATTTGTACAAGTTTAGGATGTGATGAGGTTCTATGCTGATGCATGTTAGAACATGAACGTATTGTAATTATGGAGGATGCACATGGTGGGATCCATGTAGAAGATTCTAATGGCAGATATTTGGTGGGAAATCATCTACCAAGATTGTATTGAATTTCGCAAGGCTTGTGACCATTTCCAGCACTTTGGAAAGCCAGGGAAAAGAGATGAAAAGCCTTTGATTCCTATATATAGCATAAAACCATTTGAAAAATGGGCAAATGATTTTTTAGGACCTATTTCACCTGCCACATGAAGGAATGGTTCACATTATATCATTACTTGCACTGATTACTTGAAAATACAGGCAGAGATAGTGCCTACAAGGGATTGCACTGCAAAGATGACTGCTAGATTCTTATGGGAAAAAATAATCAACATGTATGGATGTCCTTTGAGCTTGACTAGTGATAGGGGAACACATTTTTTGAATGAAAAGGTCAGGATTCTGTTAGTAGAGTTCATGATGGCCCATCACAAGAATACTCCTTATCACCCACAAGAAAATGGAATTGTTGAGGCATTCAACAAGATACTAAGTCACATGTTGACCAAAATTTGTGATGTTGGAAGACATGATTGGGATGACAAGGTATCAGCTATTCTATAGGAATACAAGACAACCTACAAGAGGTTAAATGAGGCTACCCCGTTTGATTTGGTGTTTGGCATAGAAGCTATTTTTCAGTTGAATTCATGTTACCATCACTGCATAATGCACACACAGGAGGGTTGGATGATGAACAGGTGCTCGAGGAGAGAATGGATAAGTTAATACAATTAGGCGAAAGGAGATCACTTGTTAGATGGAGTCAGAAGACTGAAAAGGACAGAAAAAAGGCATGGCATAGTTGTCATATCAAGAACAAGAAATTTGAGGTTGGGCAAATGGTTTTGTTTGATGATTCCAAGTTTCTGCGCCATCCTAGGAAATTGAAAGTCCATTGGTTCGGACCATACATCATCAAATACATCCTTGATTCAGGTGCTTTCTAGTTTGAAGTGAGGGATGGGAAGAGGTTACCAGGCCATTTTAATGGGAGTAGGCCGAAGCCTTACTATAAATAATTCTTCCTTATGTTTGTAAATAAGGTAGTATTTCCAGTTAGTTTATAATTTCCATTAATGCATTTATTTTCTTGTGATTCAATTTCTCATTGTTTGTTCCTTTCTATTTCATTTGTTTTGTTCCTTATGCTCAAGAAACCATTTATTACTTTCAAAAGTTTGTGTATGCGTAAAGGACCACGCATCTGTTTTAGTATGGGGTGGATTAGTGTGAAGTGAAATAGAGGATGAAGTAAAAGTTGTGTTAATATCCTGGATTGAAGGATTAAAAGCGCATAAAGAAGTGTTAACATGCAAAAGGGAAATGGTGGACAGGCATGGTTGCTGCTAAGAAGGTTTTAATAAATACCACATACAAATAATGAGAAGTGCAAAAAAAAACATGAGGTAGGTGAGGAAAAAATTAGGTCAAGGACAGAAGAAGTTCCTTCGGCACTATAAATGCACACGTAAGAGTCTTTGGTCGGTAAGGATTTTTTTTTGCTAGAAAGTTAAGGTTTTTTTACGAAGGATTGAGTGCATAGGTAAAGTCTCTTAATAATGGATTTAGTGGAAAAATCCACATTTAATGTTGAGTACGTCAGTGGGTGGCATAACATTTATTACTGAAGATAGACAAAAAGCTATAAGATGAGGTCGAGCACATTATTATGTACCTTGTTATCAGGATATTATAGAACTCTTGAAAACTAGGGCATTTGTGAAGAAAGATTTGTGTGAAGAAGGAAGAGTGGAAATCTAAAGTGTGTTACTAGGGTGATCTGTGAAACAGAGTGGAAGAAGTACATGGGCGTAGTGAAGAAGTTTCAACAAAGTACGTTGTCTTTTGGAAGGGTTTTTCCAAGTTAGGGTTTTGCAGCTATGACACAGTAGTAGAAGGATTTTTCACAAAGTTGAGCCACAAACTTGAGTAGAGTAAGGAAGAAGAGAAAGGAGGAGTTTAAGTTTTAACCTGAAAATAAATATGTCACCAAAGAAGGCAACTATTTCACCTAAGAAGGGCAAGGGAAGACGAAAAAAAACTACCACCACCAATTTCAATTAAGAATCGTATGCGGAGATGTAATACCCAGATGGAGTGTTACTTGGGAAGGAATGGGTATCCATGTGAGTAAAATGGCCGTGAGTGACTCTAACCATCGCACAAGTACCGCAGATAAAGAGGTGGAACTAGAACTAGTTCGTCTAATAGATAAGAGGAGGCCATAAGGAATACTGATCTATGGCGATGAGGTGAAGGTGAAGTTGGGAAAGATCGGGTTGCTACAACTATATGAATTTCCCTATTTTGGAAAACCAAAGTGTTTGTACCAATGAATGATGTCGCATGTGCATGAGGACATTTTTTACTTCATAGGTCACAAAATTTGAATAACTCCTGAACTCATCTCTAAGTTTAATGACCTAGATTGCAAATGGGAATCAATAGATGATGACTTAGAAGATAAGAAGGTCATCAAGGAGACAATGGAATCCTCTGATTACAAAAATGGTTTGCGCTACTTTGATATCATATATATTCCCAACCCGGTGATGAGGATGGTTGCACACTTGGTTACCAAGTTGAATGGTCAAGAGAGGTGGAAAAAAGTAAATAAGGCATGGTTGAATATATGCCAGAAATTTTTAGAAGGAACCATCTACAACTTGTCCACCTACATTGTAGAAAATTTCATCAATGTCACACAAGAAGGAGAAAAGATTATGTTTAGAAATGTTCTTATCACCATCATATTCTCATAAATTGGAGTGCTCGATGGGCCAGAGAAGTTTGTATAGGAATATTTAGATGGAGACCCTTCCCCCGCAAAGAGATTTGAGAAATATACATGCGATACCATGATGACTGCCCACAAGGTGCACCTGGAGAAATGATACTAGCATATGCGCAAAACATTCGTGGAAGAGTGGAGAATACCCAAATAGTTTCCCATGTTAGTAGATGGAGAAGTTGAGTTTATTGTACATCAAAATTTTTGCATTGGTAGATTCACATTGACGGATGGGACTAAGAGTCCATGGTGCAAAATAACTTTCTCCTTCACCGCACAATATTTCCAAGTAGGGGTCAACTGTTTCAAGGAGGGAAAAATACTAAGGTTTAGCTTCCTCACCAAGCACTTAGAGAAGCTTAACCATCCATAGGGAATTCCCAAAAACTTAACATAATGATCAATATATTCATATCCAATGGGATATCATGTAAAAATGATCCTTTGGGTTCCCTTAGGAACTGAAACTCAATAATCTACAGATAAGAATACATAAAAATGGTGTATTCTAGGGTATAAATGGTCAGCACTCCTCTCCACTAGTGATCAACAACATGCATCCAAGTCATATCTGCTATCTGAAGCCTCGGGTAATCATCTATGGTCCACACGCATGATCTATAGTACCATTTCTATCTAGATGCATATGCTGAAAGTCATTCATATAATTTTACTGGAAAGCGAGAAAGAAGGTCTCATACAACTCATGATATAGGTGCTCTTCTACCCATTTGCATGTATCAAATTTAGGTAAAATATTAAATCTTTGAGAAAACTCATCCTCCATGCTCTTAAACTATACTTCGATACTTTCCTAGGTCATGCACTTTGTCATCACGCATTAAAGGAACCAAGATGTAGCCATCCCTCATAAAAACTTCAAAAAGAGGTCCCGACAACGAAACTAATATGTATTCATTTGTATGCCCTTAAAATAACCTTTTAATCCCATGTGCACCAACCTATCATCCAACGGGCGTTGGGTGCTCACCCAAGGCACACGCACGGATCAATCCCTTCCTTTATGTGACCTGAGGAGATATTTCCATTGATGATAGATTAAATGCAAAAGGAAAAATGATCATGCATGTATTATGAATCATAGGATGAGTTATTATACCAACATACTTATTCAGATAACAAGAGAAACATCATACATATAGTAGATCTTATCCATAACATAAAGAAATGGAAATAGGGTTTATGCCCTTGAACAATATATTTTGAATAGAAACTTATATTCATATTGATCAGCATTTATTAACCATATTACATTCACAAGGTTTATAATGGACCAATGCATCAATATAGAGATATAACTTATGTATCAAAAGTTCTAGCTAATCTCCATTATTACAACAATTGTCACATACCCATTCCCCTAGATATGCTAACATTCATATTGTCCTCTATTGAGAACCCCAACCCATAAAACCTTCTATTATTTCATCATAGCTTCACCCTTCCATCCTTTTTATTATGTCCAACATATATATCTGATTGTGTCCCTCTAACTTTTTTGTTCTTCTTCTACCCAATAATATCTATATATACATTTATCACATGCCGCCATGCCTTTCTGAAGTACTAGATCAGTTGTCAAGTATCCATGTGGTCTTCTAATGGAGCATGCTTACTCTGATATGAGCTCTCCACTTTCTATAATGATATCTTTTTGTATCCTTCCATTACATGGAATATTCCTTTCTTTACCACTAAGTCGCCAGGATGGCACCTTATCCACTCTACATGCTTAATCTGGTCACACTTTCCTCATGTGTTCCTTAGAACGTCAAATATGGAAAAGTCCTGAGACCCTTTTCTTTTCCTTACGCATGTGCCGTGGTTTCTAATAAACCCCTCTTAAACCCTTGTCATTCACACTTTTCCCTGTGTGCCCTTCTTCTCATTGGTCCCACGCGCCCTTTGGCACTTAGCTAATATTCTGAGGCCCAAAAAATTTTAAGATTCAAATGTCAAATGAGAAATACATTTGTGTTCTCAAGTTCATTAAAAATTCAAAATATTCAAGTTGTCAATTTTTTTTTTTAAATTCCTCAAGAACACATTTTTTTGGTGCTACCCAATGTCTTGAAAATGAGTGTTTCACATTACGCGGGGGGAAGAAAATAAAAATAGAAAACATGGAAATCATTAAGTGTCATGATCACATTTTGCTGAGTTAGTATCATCACATTAGAGAATGGAGGAAATGGAGGAACGATAACAATCATCTTCCTCTCATTAGCTACCAACGATAGGGTCGTATTGCAGATTTGGTGACGTGTGCACTTTTTTTCATGGTTTTATTATTTTGTTTTGTTGTGCTAATATGATCAAAGTAACTTTTTTTTTGCGGTATGTTTTCAATTTTGAGTGCTTTATGATTGAAAATAATAATATAAGTATATGCATGTTCATTTATGTGAGCATAATTCTTATGTAAACCCTTGATGTAAAGATGTAGTGGAGAACAAAAGTACTAGAGTAATGCAGATCAAGGATCTTTAGAAGGTTTGTGGATATCCAAAAAACCACATGAGGTGAAAAATTGATGGCTTCTTGTTCATGTAAAATTTTTTGGTAAGTGTGTGGAAAACCATAGAAGAATATGTATTTAGTTTGGATCAAGATCATGAGCCACAATAATCAGGTGTGTCACCAAAGTTGGGAATACTACACTTGAATGTATGAAAAACATTATACCATGTTTGTACAAAGGGGGGATTTTAGGAATATTCTAATTAATGTTAATGTGGGTTGGGTGAATATTATTAAAATATGTTATGTGAGCATATTTAGTTGTACATGAATTTAGTTGTGAATAAATACTCACTAGATTTATTAATTCTTCTATTTGTAAGTTGTTTAGGGTGTCTAAATAGCTTACATAGATATTATTTAGTATGTTGTTTGGTGAGTAAATGTAGAGATATGAACCTATTTGTTTAAATTAAATAAGTTCCTATATATTTTTAATATCCTAAGTGTTAATACATATACAATATAATATAATTAGATTATGGTGTTGTTCTGTATGAATTAAAAACATAAGTGTGTATATCTTGTTGTAACTCTGTATCAATATTCATATGTCAAAGTAGGGGTTTATTTTCCACGCTACATAA
Source organism: Taxus chinensis (assembly GCA_019776745.2). Taxonomy (NCBI): domain Eukaryota; kingdom Viridiplantae; phylum Streptophyta; class Pinopsida; order Cupressales; family Taxaceae; genus Taxus; species Taxus chinensis. Next base: position 227,259,485 of record CM034147.1, on the reverse strand, counting down.
AACATGAAAATACTAATAATAATAATAATAAGGACTTGATCCTTGTTTCCTTTTTATTTCAACACCATTTTTATATTTTTTCCAATCTAATTACGAATGGTATGAGACAATATCTGGTGCCACCTTAAAATTTTCCTAAAGTGTTTAGTAATTTTGGTGCAACTAATTTTTAACTAATGAAATTTGTTAGTGCTATCACTAGTGAATGATGAAAGGATGTTGAATATCCTCCAACCTATATTTCCTCCATAATCAATTTTAATGGGTATTTACTTAGAGGATTGAATTTTTAAGCTCATTTTATAAAATCCCCCCTCAATTTTTTTATATTCAGGACAACAATTTCAATTGATAATATGTTTGTTACAAATAATATGATTTTTTTACACTTTTCACAATGATATTGAATCTATTTACATAAAATTAATTTGAAATATAATTACAACACACATTCATGGTGATTTCAACCTGATGAACACAAAATATTACTACACAAAAAGTAGCCCATTTAATCAACACAATTTAACTTGACATCCCTATTTAAAAATAATGTCACCAATTCTAATAATAGATAATAACTTTAAGAACTAGACCATTTTTAAATAGAACCCCCATATATCTACGATTTTAAAACTTTTACTTCACTTTTATTTTTCGATCTTTGACTTATAACTATATGTGGGAATTAGAAAAAACACTATAGTCATTCTCGATATATAACGATTCAATTTAATCAATACATATAATGTTAATTATAGTATAAAATGTATGGATTAGGAAATCAAACTAAAACCACACCTTTTACATTGGGAAAAATATGTTTGTTGGAAGGTATTTTTCTTGCAGTTACTGAGCTCAATGCAAAATAGACATTGGTTATAATGTTAGTGAGCTTTCTAGACCTATGGTGATGTGTTGGATGTAAAGTAATGTATATAAAGAGGGGTCCAAGTCTTAATGGGGAGGTGTAAACAAGTCTTTAATGAACATATAGTTTGGTGATGTATGAGGATAGGATATCAAGATTTGAGAATATTTGAGTTAAATCTAATATACATTGTGTTAGAGATGGATAGGTTGTAAAACAAATGAAAATCGTATATGAAGAGTTTAAAAAATGATTTCATGAACCACGAACCATGAACAAAAGATAATATCACAAGTAACATAATTGACATTTCATGAAATTGATTTTTTTATTCAATGATATACAAAGAAAATTATGGTTTCCAAATGCTTGATAGTACTTTACACGTGATACTTCATGAATATACAATGATGTTTGGTGTCATGGTGGTTGATCAAAATGAAACACAATATAAAAACACTTGTAGATCTTACATGGATGCACATAAATAATATAGTATACCGAGTGATAAAGAGGAGTGATATGAGCAAGGTGAATAATATCCATGTATATATGTCCACATAATAATGTTACACTTTCATTAGTGTTGGTCTGAAAATATGTCGGGTGGATAGATCTATGGATAGACGAGCCAACAGTGTGCAGGGTAGCCACTCTTTGAGATGGAAAAGTGAAACTAGTTTATTACTATTCTACCAGCAGGAATTTGCGCAAGTCCTAAAGTATTTTGCCTTTAGGGGTTTGGGATCTTGTCCCAGTTGGGGTATTTCTAACTGTGAAAAGAAGGGAATGAAGTAGGGAGAGGAGATAGGATAGATCTGAAGGGAGAAAAGAAAAGAATTCCAAAGTAGAAAAGTCAAAGGTTTTATGTTTTGGTCTGGTAGTAAACAGAGCCAAACCTACTTGCATAAACGAACAAAGTAATACTAATGAACAAATGACAAAAATTAGAGATAGATCCAACAGAATAAACGCATAGATCTGACATAAGAAAGATCATATTCCCATGACACACATATTTAGCACAAAGTCTTAATATTTGTATTATGTTTTCTTTTGTTACAAAAGTACAAAGCCTTTTCTTCTCACTTCTATTTTTCATCTAAAAATTGTCCACCACCTTGAATACAACAAGCATTCAAGTATATATAGAAGGAGAAGAAGAGAGAAGGCAAAAGGAAACCAACCACTAATTACAAAAAATTTACAAACTATCTAAAAGTCAATTGTTGACTTTGGGCAACTTGGAGGATAACAACATCCCATGGTGCAACATGGATGATGTCATAATTTGTGCCAACATACTTTTAAATATTACAAAAATAAAGCCAAGAAGAGGAAGGCTATTCATCGTCGTCTCGCGGATGGAAAGGAGTAACCTACTTCTGCTCAAGAGAGGCAATGTGGAATTGGGCCTGGTACTCCATGAATTTGATGATCATTGGTTGGAGTTGATCCTGTGCAGGATTCTTGGTGTGATCGCCAATGACTTCACAAGTCTCCATTTCATCTCTGAGTTTTTTGAGGAGCTTGAAGTATTCTTTACCTACTTCCATCAGGTATCCCACAAAGTCATGACAGGCCAGAAGGTTGTTGATGGATTCAGCGTCAAAAGTAGCTTCTGGCCCTAACCCTTGCGAGATGATCTCTTTGAAGATTCGAATAGTTTCATCTACCTTCCTCAAGATGAATGATGGAGTGAGAAATCTCAGAGACATCCTTAGGAAAATTTACTCCATCTGATGTATTGCATCCAGGGCTTCCTCTTTGACCTTGTCAATCTTCTCCAAGACAAATTCCATTTGATCAACCTGGTAGTCCAAAGCAGCAAGAACTTTTTTGGGTGCTCTAGGGTGATTGAAGACGCTGAATTTAACTAAATCATCGACTGAGTAGTCAAGCATCTTCTAGAATGTCTTGTGTTGCAACCTAGCATGGTTCAACTCTTCGGAGATAGGTCCTGCAATCTCCTGGAGTTCCTTCTTCGCCCAACCAATGTTCTGATATAACTCGATGAACTTGACAATTACTTCCTCACTATCTTTGAGGATCCGGTCTCTCCAAGCGGATACTACCATGCCTTGTTTGCCAATCTTGGTGTATTCATTTATCTTATCCTGACTAAGGGCCTCGGGAGTCTCAGTGGCGGTTGTAGGAGGCGCACTGCCCATTTTCTGCAGGGCTTGTAGAAGATGTCTATTTTTCTCTTTTAGTATCCTCTTCTCTTCCTTTGCTTCATGAAGCTTCTTACAAATGGCATCCACTGCAGATAGGGCCTCCCCTTGTAGGCTCTTGGAGGACATTCCCATTGTGACCTGTGTCACCGTATAATCTGTAGGAGACATATCCTTTTTATCCTTTGTGGGATTGGGATATGCAATCTCCATTACTCTTTCACCTGAGGCGCTCTGAGAGAAGTGGGTTATTGGATTCTTCTTCTTAGCTCCTTTCGTTGGAATGACGGAGAAGTCCATAGGTGTAATGGGGAATTTCCTCTTGTGTTGGCTCAGGTGTTGGGAGATTTATGCTAGAATTAAGGGAGTGGGACCAGTGGGAGAAGAAGGAACGGCGGAAAAAGGAGAAACTACAATGTACTTGGGGAAATGCGTTGAGATGCTTGGTGGCAGAATTGATAAAGAAGTCAAACCTCCAACGCTCACATGGGTAGGAGTTACTGTAGGAGAGGAAACTATGGGGGATGGAAGGGAGCTGAGAGATGAGGGAAGAAATACTGGGGGACAGCTCCGCGAGAAAAGAGAAGATGGAAGAAGAGGAAAGGGGAACAGTAGAAGATGGGGGAGAAGACACAACCAAATGAATGGTTGCTTGAATGACATGAGGAGGGGAAGGAGGAGTGGGAGAAGGGACAATGGGTACCTCAGTGGTTATAGCAGTGGCAACATCCTGAGTGGATGTGCCTGTTAGAACACTTACTGCCGTTTCCTTTTCTGGGGAGGCAAGGCACATGACCTGCTCCTAGGCACCGGTAGGAGGAATCTCAAGAGCTTGTTCCTAGGCAGCACTTGACTCTCCTTCCTTATCTTTCCCTTTTCCCTTTGGCAAATGTTTCGGCCTGGTAGGTGCATTACCTAGGGGGACGTGGTGAAGTCCACACCGAGATAAATGAGACCATTCAATTTGCACCAATGTTTCGTGTGCTCCAAGGTACCCTTTACCCTCTCCTCAATAGTCTAAGGTGCCCTTGTCCTGTCTATTTCAGAAAATGTCCAGTTGTCCCTGTCCGTGTCTAAATATACCTGATCAACTTCTTGATCAGTCGTTTGGAAACCTTTCGGAATAATGGCCATGCCATATTGAATAATTTCTGCCAGGGCCAGATGGGAGTGATCCTTTCTCCTGAGTTCGACATCATGATACAGGTTGATGTAGATGTCCTCGATATGTGGAAAATGGATCGGATCAAGTTTTGCCTTTGGGAGGTAATTTTTTGGATCAAAGGTCAGCCTTTTCAGGAAATTGCGCTTCAGATTGAGAAGCTCCAGTTCTGTAAACATTTCCTGGGCCTTAGTGTGAGAAGTGCATGTGTACCTACCCACTGTGAGGGGGAATGGAGGTCCACCCTTCTTTCTCTTTAGGCACTTCTTGTGATATGTTATGAGCTGTCTAGATAGCTCCAACAGGATCAACTTCGGCCCCGCATATCTTGGCAACTTGGTGGGCTCCCCTTAGAAGTTGGCTGCTCTGATATAGGTAAAAGTGTGGAATTGCGTAAACAAAGCCCCCCACTTCTCCATTGCAGTTAATATTCTCTTGGCCATCCGACCGTGAGTCATATTGGGCCTCAAAAGGCATATGATGTTGTAGAATAAGGCATCGTTGATCTTGGTGAACTGAGGAATGTTGTTTTCCAGTCTCAATTCTAGATGATATTAAAATATCTTTACCTGGGGCCATACTCCACATCGGCTCAATGCTGGATAATCTCTCTCAAAGGCAGCAGCATAGACCACATAGGAGTTCATGTAGAACCTCCCCATTGTTGTGAGTTGTTGGAGCTGCTCAAAGATGGTGCTGATGATGATTTATGCCCACTCAAAACGCTAATCAGGAACGTTTTTGTTCATTGTTTCCAGATACCTGAGCATCCATTTTTTGAAGTAGTGGGCATCAGGAAGCCCAAAAACCCTACTCAAGAAGGTAATGGTGTCACTCAGCTCCTCCGAAAATTCACTACGATGAATAACCTGGGGCCACCTGGTTATTACCTTTTTGTTCTTTAGGTATACCTCATTCATTAACTGCATGCATTTTTCTTCATTTTCTTCCCATGCCTTAATGCAGTCTTCCTGACTTACGGCCACAAAGTGCCAGTGGTGGGGGATACCCAGCATGATCTCGAAGTGCCAGGTAGTGAGGTTGATTATAACCTCACCCTTCTCATTCTTGACACACCTTGTGTCTTTGTTATAGCAGCGGTCCACCGCCATCATGAATTCATTATTGACTGTGCTAACGGGGATTCCCCCAACTAAGTGTAGACCATTTCCCACTAGTTTTTCCATCCATGGACCACCTGTGACCCTTCTAGTTCTGGCCCAAAAATCCTCCATGTCTATATGGCCAAGTTCGGCATCTCTGATGTCCAAGTCACATTATGTATGGGACTCGGGCATCCTGACCCTTTGATACTTGTATTTCATTTCTTCCTCTATGAGTTTGGCCTTACCCTTTGACTTGGTTGGCCTCTTACTTGATTTAGAAATATGTGATTCTGAGTTTAGATGTTGATCTGCAAGAAGGAGGAGCAAATTCCAACACAGAAGAGCCATGTTAGCACTTAAATCATCCATCAAATCTTTACAGAAAGAGGAGTTAACAATTTAAAATATTTTGGGTGCAGGGTGTGGGAATACCACATACTGCAGGCTCAAAAAAGTAATGTGCACTAATGTAGAGTGTTGCAAGGAAGAAAACAGTGCCAAAGGACGCAAGGCGCAGGAATACTACATACAACATTTAGTGTTGATTTAGGAGGGTTTGCGCCTGCGCCATTGTGTAGGGTTTAAACTGGGCGCAAAATTTTTTGTGTCGCATGACGGTAAGATGCGCCAATGGCATAGATATTGATCATGTTGCAAACATTTTTTGTGTGCCAAAGGACATGGGATTAAAGGATGTATTACCAACTTTAGGTGTGCCAAGGGGCTTTTTGGCTTTGGCGCAGCGCAGGAAAAGTTTACATGACATTAAGTGTTGATGTAAGCGGGATTGCACTGGCGCCATGAGTTAAGTTAATAGGAATTTCAAAGGGTGCAGGGAAGGTGCATGCTGTAGGTAGGGAAAGTGCACCCTTTAGCGTGACTGTGTTTTATGCAATAGGGAAAACGTTTGCGCTAAAGGAAAAACCGTGGGTTTTGGATTGTGATAACCTTAAATTTTCTCTTCTCCTGGATAGGTTTGTGGCTTTCAGACTTCATTAACATGGATCTGGGCATGGAGAGGACAAACAGGAAAAGGGGATCCTAGATTTTATGAAACAACAAAAAAAAAGGCCCTCAAGGCCAGCAGATCTGGACAGAGGGTAAACCAGTTTGGAGGGAGCCTCTTAGGTTCATTTTACTATTATCACCAACAACCAAACCAAAACAAAAAACCACAAGAAAATCAAGGACCACTTACTGGAGATATATAGAAGAAAGGAACGATGTGGGGTCCACAAAAGTGACGTAAAACGACACGAGGATGACGGAGGCGCTGACAGGTGCAGAAGAATAAAATTTTCACATGTTTTTCAATCGTGAAAATGACAGGTCGGATGTGCCTATATATAGAAAAAGGTGCAATAAATGTGCCACTAACTTTTTAAAGGGTGCACCAAAACTTATCTTGTCATGAAAAAACTTGCACCTTTGGCACGGTTATGTGTCTGTCAGTAATAAAACACCTGCGCCCTTGGCGTGAATTTGTGTCTGTAGACACAATCTTTTTAGGGCCTTAGCGCACCGTTCAAGGGCGCAACAATTTTAGTGTCGACAGGTTGGCGCATGCACCAATGGTGCAAGTAAGAATGGCACAACAATTTTAGTGTTAACACGATAGAGAGTGTGCCAAAGGTGCAGAGAGGGCACATATACATTTGATGTTGCATGAACAAAATCTGTGCCGAGCCAAAAAAGGACCGAAATGACTAAGTTCGAAAAACCAGGTCTCCAGAAAGGGATTTTAGGCCATTTCGAACACTAAGGGACCTCAGTGGGAAACCGAAACAAAATTTTGGAAAGATTACCTACAAAATTTCCCTTGTCAATTTTATAGGATAACAATTAGCATATATAGAATGGAAATGGTTCAAACTTGCACAATATTTCCAAATACCAGTTTAATACACAATGACAAGTAAAAATCACTCCATATGAAAATAATACACATGAAAAAAGATCCATTCTTAATATATCATGTGTGTAATATATTTCATGAATTGATTCTCATTGTAATGTACATGCATAAATATAACATATCAATATAATCTCACAACATACCAAATAAACACATAGGTGTTAATATAGTAAAATGTCCTTTTATTTGAATCTCTAATACAAAATTGTCAATCAAGGACCTCATTAATTTGGGGTAGACATTCAATATATGGTGGTGTCCTTCACCATTTTATTCATCCATAATATGTAATCAATCATTATTTATTTGATACCAAATGTATATTTGGTTATAGTGTAAATAATAATACTAATAATAAATACGCAATAAGCATCGAATCTTATTCACACATAGAGAGAAAGAGATATAAGCTACATACATAGAATCTCAATCTCCAAAAAACTAAGGAGTCAACACTTATCACCTTCCCACTCATATCTAATTATAATGTGATTTATACCACACTCATAATTAAATTCTAACTCTAGAATGTAATATTAATAATAATAATAATATATCTAACACTTCATACATTATTAACCCACTAACCAATATCTATGATTTTTTATTACAACTCATCACACCACATACAATATACTAACACACAACATGTGGACACTAATAATATTTTTTTTATAGAATTTCCCCCTTAGTGTGCTCATGGGAGAATATAATTATATTTTGAAGAATTCAACAATCTCTATAAAACACTACTTAGACCAAGTACACCTCCATCAAGTTTTGTCTTTACCCTGGTAAAGGCGTAACTGCAAGATGAATTCCTTATGTCACTTCCCCATTCCCTAGGCTCCTAAATAATTAATACTCTAGATTTCTATAGCTCATAACTATCTAGACAAAAATCCATATTGAATTTACCTAAAAATATTATCCTGCCTTAAAAAAGTAAGATTATCCAAAACATGAATGCTTTATGAGACATCATAGTAGTGGTTTATTTTACACACCACATAAAACATGAAAATATTAAAAATATTAATAATTATGGTTCATTCCTTGTTTTATTTTTATGAAAACACCATTTTATATCAATTTAACTCTAATCATGTATGGTATGAGATAATATCTAGTACCACCCAAAAATCGTCCTGAATATTTAGTCATTTTGGCGCAATTAGTATTTCACTAATGTGGTTTTTCATCCCCATCACTAGTGACTGATGAGATGACGTTGAATATCCTCCAACCTTTATTACTTATATACTTAATTTTCTTTGGTACCTACTTAGCATATTAAATTTTCAATATCATGTGCATGAACCCACCCCACCCTACCATCCCCCTGCCTCACTACCACTCCACCCCTCCCCACAAACACATCTTACATTCTTGATGTCATGTTCAATTGATAAAGCACCCATTACAAATAATATGAAAGTATGACACTTTTGACAATGATATTGTCTCTATTGACACAAATATAATATTAAATAACAATTATGACACACTTTGATGATACTAGCAACCTATAAGAACAAAATATAAATACACAAAAACTAACATATTAAACAACACTATTTAAATTGACACCCTTCTTTAAAAAAAATTCACCATTTCTAATAATGAATAATAAATTTAAGCATTGGATAATTTTTAAATAGCACCCCCATATATCTACCAATTCAAAACTATTGCCTCACTTTGACTTATGAACCTTTGATTTAACTATGTGAGGCATTTAGAATAAATAATATAGTCATTCAGACTATATAATGCTTTGATACAATCAAATTAGATAATGTTAATTAAATTTTATAATGTATCAGGTAATTAAAGTAAATGACACATTTTATGTTGGAAAAACAAGTGCATTTTAAGTTATTGAGCTTGCATTTCCTAAATTAAATGAAAAATAAACATTGGGTACAATGTTGGTGATCTCTATAGACTTGTTGCGATATGTTGGATGCAAACCGGGGTAGATCAAAAGGAGTCCAAGTCATTGTGGGGAGGTCTAAAAATCCTTCAATGAAAATTCAATTTGGTGATGTGGGAGGTGAGCATATTGATATTTTAGGTTGCTTGAGTTGAATGCAAGACACAATGTGTCGAAGGTGAATTCGTTGTAAAACCAATGAAAATGAAATATGAATACTTTAAAAAAATATGTCACCAACCATGAATCGTGAAAAAAATATCACTCTATAAGTAATGCAATGGATGTTTCATGAAATTATTTTTTGGTCTTAAATGATATGTAAAGAACAATATGGTTTCCAAATTCTCAATAATATCTTTCTCATGAGACTTCATGAAGATACAATGATATGTTTTTTCATGGATATTGATTAGAATGTAAACAGAATCATAATACACTAGAAAAAATAACATGTGTGCACAAAAATACTTTATTATACGAATTGAAAACGATGAATGATATGAGCAATATGAATATGATTTGTGTAAATAGATCCACATAAAAATTATACGCTATGATTTGAATGTATAGAATGGTAGAAATTCAACTTGAAATATCGTGCAGAATACCAAGTTAATACACAATGACAAGTATAAGAAACTTCCTAGAAAAATAATACACATGAGCAAACATCCACTCTTAAGATATCAAGTGCACAATCTAGTGCATGAATTAATTCTCACTATAATTTCTATGTTAGGAAATATATGGTTAGTTCTCTCATGGTGATTAATAATTTACATGTAGTAAATTATTCTTAGTAAAATGTAAAAGATTGGTTATTTGGTTATATGGTTATAACCTATATTATTTATTATATCATGAGGTTTGGTGGTTGTAACCAAACTCGTGTATAAATAAAATAGGTTTCCTTAATAATAGGATATCCTCTCCTTATATATATGGGTGCCTATGTATTGTAAATTATGAACTAATTAATATATTGTCTATTATATTTGGTTTATTTCTTCTCTCTGTTTGGCTCTCTACTGATTAAAACTTCTTCGTACTTTTTATCTGGTACCAGAGCGATCAGATCCAATGTCTTAATGGAGCTATAAGGTTTATATGGGGAAGATCCACTATGGTTCTTGGTTGACCTGAATAATGTGAGAGATTTAATCAAACATAATAAACTCATCAATCTATGTAGAATTATCAAGTTGAGTGTGTATATAAACTGCATACATTATTTTATGCCTTGCATTGAGATTTAGTCCCTAAAACATTGAGTTTAGCTTCTTGTTTGCTTCACTGGTAACACCTTTTATTTCCCAAATGTCGAAATACTCATAATTTGCATTGAAGATCCTTTGAATTCAAATCATTATAAAAGATTTCACATGACATTGGATTCTCCACCATTAGTTATGTTGGCATCTCATTATGTGTTGAGAGTTATTCATAATGAAAATCATCTTTCAAATCTGCATCAGATTGGTATTTCATTTTTTGAGATGATATCAATCTTGGTGGCTCTAAAATCTACGTCCATATTTACTTGATATTCTATTTTGTGAGTGTGCATTTAATGCTATTAATCAATGATAGTTTTGATCGATGTGTCTCAGCCGGACATTTCATTTCTCTACATCAACTATCCACACATCACATCTCTACATGTTTAGAAACAAGACTTGGTTAAATGCTTTGCTATGAAATCCATCCATGCTTTTATCTTCAACATGCCAAACTTAGACATCACAACTATAGTAATCAGGGCTATCCATATGCACATATAAATATACCCAAGAGAAATCAAAAGGATCACTAGTCCACGTGTAAATTTAAGTCTCTAATTTTTTTGTTTGGAGTCGGTAATAAGTCAAAACATATTTTACATATTAGATTTAGTTGAATTGTTAAACATATTTAGGATCTATAAATATGTGAAAAGATATAGTTTACATACCTTTGTCGATGTCAATGTGCTAAAGACTTATAGGTCCCTAAATTATCATAAAGCATCACAAGTGTCAAAAATATATTTGTGTAATTTTGTTATTCTCATTTAGGTGATTATTAGGGAAATTATCAAAACTGTAAAAATAAAAATAAAAAAATTTCCTTACAAATGCATTTTCATTAGAATCTGACATTCAAGGCATGTTATTGAGTCTCACTGTCACATCCGGCTAAGTTAGCAGTGATGAACTTGAGGATCAATGATACATGGAGTATGGAGGACATGCAATGTCCTCTCATCAGTCACCACTGATAAGGCTAGGAATACTGATTTGGTGACATGTGTATGTGTTTTCTTTCAGCACTGTAAGTTTTGATTTCAATTTTTTCATAATAATGTGTTATCAAACTTCACATTGTGGGGGGGGGAAATGATACACTGTTTCAGTTTGAGTTGATTGATATGTATGGATTCCAAAGTAACCTCCTGTAGGTGAAGACAAGATGATAGCTGAAGTAGCACTAACACATCATGATATGGTTTGGGGTAAACCATTTGAAAACCTCTTTTGTCTCATTTTTTGGTCAACTGATAGAAAACCATATCTCTGCCTTGGTTTTTGGTCAATGAATAGAAAATCACACCATCAAAAAAGTAGGTACATGAACTAAATTGATGTTTTCCCCATGTTTGAACTAAGGGTGGATATTAAGAAATCTATGGTTAGTTCTCTCATGGTGATTAATAACTTATGTATAGTAAATTATTATTAGTAAAATGTAAAAGATTGGTTTTTTGGTTATTTGGTTATAACCTATATTATTTTATTATATCGTGAGGTTTTTTGGTTATAACCAAACTCACGTAGAAAGAAAAGAGGTTTCCTTAATAATAGAAAATCCTATCGCTATGTATATGGGTGTCTATCTATTGTAAATTATGAAGTGATTAATATATTGTCTATTATATTTGGTTTATTTATTGTCTGTGTTCGGCTCTCTACTGATTAAAACATGCTCAAACTTTTTAGTCTATGAACAGATAAAAAAGATCAAAATAATATGACAACATAACAATTCATGTTAATATATTTGAATTTCCTTCAATTTGAATATCTAATACAAAACTCTCAATCAAGGGACTCAAAAAAAATGGGTAGACATATAGTAAATGGTGGTGTCCCTTGCCATTTTATTCATCCATAACATGCACAAAATCAATATTTCTCAAATACCAAATGTTGACTTAGGTTATAATGAAAACAATAAAATTCATAATAAATAGACAATAAAATTTAGATATTATTCACATTGAGAGAGAGAGAGATGTTACATATATAGTTAATTTATCTCCTACAAAGAAGGATTCAACACACATCACCTTCAACAACTCATATCTAATTATAACAAGATTTACAACTAACTCGCAGTCAAATTTTCACTCTATAATATAACATTGCTAATAATATCTCTCACACTTCATATGTTATTAACGCATTAACTAATATATATAATTTGTTAAATTACAACTCACAAAACTACATAAAATATAATAATACATAACATGTGAACACTAATAAGATATTTCTTATGGAAGAGTAGTCATAGTTGTAACTATGTCTTAAATAAACTAGAATATGTAGAAATCAGAAACTGTTAGCTAAAAACGTAACACAATCATGAATACAAATGAGACTAAACACATATAATTTGAGATTGTAATGATGTATATATTTTTTAATATTTTGGATTTTTTGATATATTATGATGATAAAACAAGAAAACACAACAAACTTAGAGCCTTTATTGATTGATGTTCAAAATAGAGCACACTGATTTGACCTACATCAATAGTCTATAATGTACAATCGGAATCTCAACAATGATATCAATATGCTTTTGACAAGAAATTTCAACTGCAAACTAGCTAGACATCTCTCCTTATTAACCTACCATTACAAGCATTCCACCATCTTCATTCCACAAAAACTAGCTTCTTTCCTAAAAGATATTTCCAAGGGGAGTTTTCTTTGTAGAAAAGTTTTCTTCAATTGAAGAGAAAGGGGTTTTCATCAATCACCTACAAGACTAAACCAAATTCCTTTTTTACATGAGCCTCTTGACTTTTCATCTTACACAATATTTTCAACTAATTTCACAACTCATTGTTTTCTATACATTGCTTATCAATAGTTCATCCCTTTAGAATTCTTTCTCAACTCATTCAAGCTCATCTCTTCACCTTCACATTCATCTTTCAACTTGAAGTCTCATGAGGCTTATCATATGTCACTTTGGAAGATCAACAGTCAAGGACTTCACATGAGGACAAATTAAATGTCTCTTTCTATTCTTCATCGAGCATATAGGATTTTGAAGGAATTAGAGCTTAGAAATAACTTAAAAAAAATTCCATAACTTTGGACTTAGAGGTTAGAAACATGTATTTCTTCCATTCACTGTAAAGCATAATGCATCTTATCCTTTCCACTAAGCTTCAAGTTTTGTAAACCCAACTGTTCTCTTAAACAAGAGCATTCAATGCATTTAATACTTCATATGCATCTCAAAGATAGAGGAAAGCTTTCAAATGTTGCTCAATATACTAAAATTGCCTTCAATTTACCTTTTGTATGGAAAAACACTATTACAGTCAATTGTAATGAATTTATTGCATTTTTTTAAAAGGATTGATCTTATTCAAACTCTCAATATTCCATTCAATGTTTTTTTACCATTATAACCCCATATTTTTAAAAACATATGAACTTAAAAAGCACAAAATTTCGTGGAATATGAAGAGACTCCATTTTCTTAGTCAAGAATGACAATATGAGAGACTGGCATTTTTTTTGCACTTTGAAGGGGAGAATTGTTCTCACATTTTCATCTAGGCTCTTTAAAACTGGAAACAAAACAAAACTGATCTCTCCTTGTAATAAATTCCTTAGAGATAGAAAACCTTCTTATTCTTGACTATCAAAGTGGATGTGTACAAAAATGGCAAGAAACTCTTTGTCTTCAACCAATGAATACAATCGAAATATTTTACAAATGAGGTGTAACTATTCCACATAGGTTTTCCAGAAAAAAATCAAATATTGGTTGGAAGATTTGGGAGATTCAAACAAATATTTCCTGTGAAACCCTAGTTTAAGGGTTATTGTCACTGTAATGGCCCAAAAGTAGTAAAATAAAGAATTATCTTTCAATTTTTGATGAAATCCAAAATTTATTTCTTTTAGAGGTTCAGGGAATAATTTCCATATTTTTCAAAAACCTTTAAAGGCAGGAAGAGGATTTAATTCTTTTAGAAGCATCATAGAATAGTGCCCAAAAAAATACAGTGCAGGAAACAATCACTTTTGATAAGCCTTACAATTTATTTTTACACCTTTGGGAACTAGTGAATGGCTTTGAAGAGATTTGATACCTTACATAGAATTTATAGAACACTTGATATCACATGAATCACCTTGAATCATTACCTCTTGTTGGTTTTACATAGTTTTTTTGAGATCATGCTTTCAAAACCCATGTCACCAAGCAAAAATGTGAACAAAAACAATTTTTCCCCAACAACTCCATCTCATTGATGTTAAAAAACTCCATGAATGTGATATGAATAATTTCTCCAGCCACCTAATATATTGTCAAAGATTATCAAAAGCAATAAATAGAAGAAAAAATCCTCATGCAGTGACCTCATGAGGCAGAGTTCTTTAACACACTCTTCAGGACAACATAGTGAAGTTGAGTTTACACCTTAACTTTCACCTATCAACCAGTCCACCTAAATAAATACCTTGCAACTAAATTGTGAAGGAGGTTTGGGCCTTTCTTGTAACCATTTCACCATTGTTGGTTTCTTGTACAATATAAAACTTGAGAAAGAAAACTTGCCAATCCAAGACCACTGAAGAATTTACTTGAGAAACTCACCTTGGAATCTGGTGCTTGTCATCATATGAGATTGAAGGTATTATTAGAGGTTCCAAATAACTGTTAGCACTCAAAATATTTATTAAAAGAAAAAACAACTCAACTTTACCTTGAATAATCAAGACACATGCGAGGAAGGAGAAAAAATGTGGCTGAAAAATGCTCACAACTTTATTAAAATATGTCCAAATGTCCGGAAACTTTTTGCACTATCTCTAGCCTAGAGTCCTATACAAAAATTACTTCTATGATTTATCTAAAGGATGGATTATATTTTTTCTTGATCATTAATAGGCGAGGAAATTTTTTTATTTATTTTCAAAAAAAACTATTTTAGAAAAGCTAACCTAAATTCCACATACCTTCTCAGAATCTGATGAATTTTTTCATGGAGAATCAAAACTGACCCTACTACATGTCCCATAAGCCCATTTTCCATATATATCTCTTAACTCTCATATTCCATCTCATTTACCTCTGCTTGCACTACTAGTTCTCAAGGCAAACTTCTATGTAATTTTGAAATTTGACTTCTGAGGCTAAACTGGGCCTAGTTATTGTTCACACATGTTCTAGAAACTGTTCCTCAGCTACTACCATGCTCACATTACTTTTTAATGACCTGTACCAACTTTTGAAACCTCATTTGGCACTAGAAATAGGCCTAAATGAGCCAATGCCGTCTATAAATTTCAACAGATAACCCGATACACCTTGTGAGATATCTTTCTCCTACTTTCAACAACATTCATGTAGACCATCTATAACCAATAAGCCAACCTATAATTTATCTCTAGTGATCAAAAATTTCTTTCCCTACTTTGGTTTGAGTGGATTCTCAACCTAGAATGACTTTTCTATACAAAAATATCTCATGACTGGACCTTGTGGACATTTTAGAGACTCATTTTCATCCCTTACTTTCCTCATGGAACTTGTTTGACCTTTATACCACATTTTATGACTCAATCCACACATATGCACCATTCTAGACCCCTAGATCACCCAACCATACTCCTAAATCACCTACCGAACATACCTATATCACTAAGCCAAAATAAATAGTTCAACTAGACCACTTGAAATCAATGGAATTGGCATCAATGACAACACAAGTAACACATACTTCCAACAAACTCCCCCTTTGTCATTGATTTCAACCATCCTAAAATCCTTGATGGTATCCATGAAAACACACACACTTCAATGACCCTCATTTACATGTTTCTTGTTACACTTATCCCCCTTTGACATGGAACCAAATGACTCAAACTAAAAACCAATCTCATAAGGAAAAGAGAAGAATAACTTATGTGGACATAGCTCCCCCTTTGACTGAAATCTCTCTCCTCTAACTCCAACAACAACAAGAAGAGATCCTCTCAACCTATCAGAGCTTGAAAACTAGCTTCCCCTAAATAAATTCTTACCACTTTGACCTTTATCTCATAAAAAACATCATACCATAGGTCTATTTGTACATAAGATCGAAAACCTTTTCCACTGACTCCTTCCTTAAGTCACAAGGGCCTAAAGTACTTCTTTAGTGTGATTTGGACAACCTTCACACCCTTCTAGAACTTCAATCTTATCATCACACCCTTGAGCTTGTACCATTAGTATCATCTAGACAACTCAAAAAATATAATTCTTACTTTAATACCTTGCCAACTTAGAGGTTCAAGACACCTACCACAAACCCTAAACCAAACTTCTAGTCTTTGCAGTCTCTTATGTCTCCCAACATACAAATGTGATCATGTAACATGCATTCTGCACTCCTAAAGTTCATGATGAAAATTCAAAATTGACTCCTCTTAGTCTTTAGACATATTCTCAGAACTCTTACCTTCGAGTGACTCAAACTGATCCCCCTGATTAATTTGGATTATGTGCACCTCACACACCTATAGTTGCTGAAAAATCCTCTGAGATCATAGAGATCTGTGGGAAGTATAAATTTTTCATAAGTTATAAACATGTTATTTGACAGACTTCTATAGTATCTTATGGCATTCTCAGACTTGTAGAAGTTCATCTTCACCTTAATCATAGACCTCTACATTTAATACTTCTAATTTCCTCCATACAATTAGGTTTGTCTTCTTATTTCAACCTTTTGGATCAACATCACTGCACCTTTCAACATATCAAATAAGTAAACTCACCATGTATTTCCATGATCATTTCTCAAGACTTTTAGTACCATGACAACTGAGTTTCTTCTATATTCAAACCTTTATCACTCCATGTGCGAGACTGAGACAGTCACAGGACTCAACTGACCTTACCTTGCAAAATTATGTTTTCAAGGAAGAACATGGAAATTTGATGTGCTTGCACTCTTTGACTTAACTTTATTGATAATAGAGATCCTTTCTTAGAATTTATAGTCATGATGATCATCAAAACTATCATACATCTTACATTATCTTCACAGATTTGTTATGCATCTTGTTTTAAAACATACTTTATATGAGCCTATCTTGGACTACCACACAAATATTGTTATGACCTCCTAACTTGTACTAGAATATATTCTTATGAACTTTGATTGTATTTATGTATTATTCCATATAGATGCACAAATTTTCAAAATGTTTGAAAATCTTCTACCTCTAACTTAATAGGTCAAGACCCTTGTTACCCTCTTTAAGTCACTATGCTTTTTTGAACCCTGCTCATGTATTCATGGTTCAAACCAAGTCTCAATATTCCACCTTTCTTTACTTATTTTATGCAATTCTTCATTATGAAACACCAAAACATCTCCTCAAGTAGGTAACTATTTCACCCTTATATACTACTTTGGTTCAGGTTTCACAAGATCATTTTTTCAATGATCATCCAATTCCTTTATCCTTCTTGTTTCTATGATGAAGTATAGCTATTGTTATCTCAATTTTAATCCAAAAAAATTGATCAAACATGACCATGTGTAGGAAGAAATCCAAGGGATGGTTCCAAAATATGAGACCACGCATCAAATCTAATAGATAGGTTGCAGAAGGGCTCTAAAATGGGGGAGTAAGGTCGGGAAAGGACCAAACAGTGTCTTAGAAGACCAGAGGCTCAAAGGAGAGAAACAGAGAAAGACTTGAAATGTTCAGGCTCTACAAATGATTCAGAGTGAGCCCCAAAATTGGCTAAGTATAGAAGAATCAGTAGAAGCCTCCACATGCCTCATCGAAACTTTTCCAATGATTAAATCTAAACGTGGACACTCAAACTAGCGCCAACCCTCTACGTGGTCGGGGATCAAGAAGAGGTCAAATTAAAAGTGGGCCCAAATCAGTTAAGTATAAGAGTGTAAGTAGAAAATGCCATGTGTTTTAATGGCACACATTCAAAAGTGCGGCCCAAAGTGGAGACTTAGATAAGTGCCAAGTCTCCACGTGTCCCGGGTCGATATATGGCCCCACCAAATAAAAGGATTTAGTCAACAACATAAAGAAACAGAGTAAGGCCATGGAAGGAGCCATATGTCAGCCTTGTGCAACTTCAAAAGAAAAATTCAAAAGTGATCCCCAGACGTGCGCCAGCCCTCCATGTGGCCATGTTCCAAATCAAAGCAGGAAGGCGGGTCTTCGGGAGCAATTTTTACTTTTTGGCTTTGTTCCCAAGAGACATAGAGTATAAAAATGAGCCACAGCTCCGCCAATGCCCGAGGAGATATGTGTCATGCCTAAATAACATGCAGGCTAGTGGGCCGTGTAGTGATTTTTTGCCCAAATGGAAAATGCGAGCCGGTGGATCCGAAGATGGTTTTTTGACAAGAAGGGCATTACGGGGCTACGGAGAAAATTTTATATTTTTGTATTTTGGTGCCAAAAGACACAAAGTGAGTTTTGGGCCTGTGGACCCATTCTGCTAACTGGTTTTTTCCATTTTTGTATGGACCCGATTCGAAACATTCAAATGGACATATATTTCAACCCAATTCCTAAAAATCAATAAATTTGACACCATTGGAAAAATCTTGTCCTCGTCTACACCATGAAAACATGAAACTTTAATGTTGGCAAGGTTGGGTGGGTAAAATATGGTAAAACATATTTGTTCCATTATTACGTGATCTAATTATTCCAAAAACCATATCAGATAGGATTTGATCCATCGTTCTTCTTTCTTTGATACGCTGAGCAGACATAGAGTGGAAGACTCGATATATTATGGGCAGATTTGCAGGGGCATTGATGGCAGGTAGCTGAGCTTTAAATTAATTTTCCTACCTCTCTCCTTCTTCTCTCTATGAAACATCTATAAAAGAAGGATCCGAACTCATTGAAAAGGGTTAGAAATTTTTGTTTTGCACCCTCCCTTCTCCTCTGGTCTACAGAAAAGTTTGTGGAGTCCTAACCTCCCCATTCAAGTTGTAATGTTAATTTTCACCTCTTGGCCACTATAATGTATTGTATCAACTTTGGATCAATAATATATGTTTGTGAATGATTATCAACCATCTCATGTGTTTCATGGTTTCCTTTCTGGTCTCTCATTATAGTTTGGTTACCTGTGCATGGTGTTTGTATTACATTTTTATGGTCTGTGTTAAACTACGAAACGAGTGTTTAAAATTCCTTTGGTGTATCACCTTGTTAGCTTAGGTTTATTTTTTGTATCTTCTCAACCCTGTCTCCTTGGTAAGATGGAGTAGGTTTTAGAATAGATCCTCTATAATTTATTTGTGTGCACCTAAATAGAGGAATATGAACCAACCTTTATCTAGAGATCTCACTCAACTCGCAAGGTCCAACACTTTGAGAGATTCTCGATGTTGTGCAATCACATTGAGATTCTTAACCCATCTAGTTGCAGACATTCAAGGGTGTTGTGATTTTACACTAATAGTTTTGGCATACCCTATGGGACCAAGAATTCTCCATCTTTATTACAGCAAGATTGATGTGCATTTTTTATAATTTTAGCTTTTAAGAAGCTTTGAAATTACACATCTAGCGACTCCAAAATAATCAGAATCTACTGGTTTCAACAGTCCAAGCTTGTCAAGTTCATGGGAAGAATATAAACAAGGTCAAGAACCAGAGAAGATGGGCTATTTTTCTACTTAAATTTATCCCCAGATAAAACAAGGAGGGGGAGAAGATCCCAAAGGTCCCCACCTCCACCAAGATAGACATTGTCAATGCCTCCACCTAGTAGGCCCTTCTTTCTATCAATTAGAGTCCTTCGAACAATCATGATGGCATAACCAATTCCTTATGTCAATTTTACTAGCAACAGCCCACTCACCCTTAATGCACAAAATCTAGTTCCAGTTGCAGCATTGAAGAGCATTCCATATTTCACTGGAGAGAACCAGACTACTCCTAGTGACCACATTCAAGACATTGCAAATGTCTACACAATTCATGAGATTGTTGAGATGGACGTTGCTATTAATTTATTGGCATCCTCTTTTAAAGGTAAAGCTTTGTAATGGTTTAGGAGTCTCAACCCATCAGTTTGCAAACATTCAGGGGTGTTGTGATTTTGCACTAACAGTTTTTGCACACCCTGTGGGACCAAGAAGTCTCCATCTTTACTATAGCAATATTGATGTGCATTTTCTGTAATTTTAGATTTTAAGAAGCTTTGAAATTACACATATGGTGACACCAAAAGAATTAGAATCTGTTGGTTTCAATAGTCCAAGCTTTTCAAGTTCATGAGAAGAATACAAACAAGGTCAAGAACTAGAGAAGATGAGCTATTTATCTACTTACATTTATCCCCAGATGGAAAAAGGAGGGGGAGAGGATCCCAAAGGTCCCCACCTCCACCAAGCAAGAAATTGTCAATGCCTCCACCTAGTAGGCCCTTCTTTCAATCAATTAGAGTCCTTCAACCAATTAGGATGGCACAACCAAATCCTTATGTCAATTTCACTGGCAGCAGTCCACTCACCCTTAATGTATAAAATCTAGTTCCAGTTGCAGCATTGAAGAGCATTCCATATTTCACTGGAGAGAACTAGACTACTCCTAGTGACCACATTCAAGACATTGCAAATGTCTGTGTAATTCATGAGATTGTTGAGAAGGACGTTGCTGTTAAGTTTTAGGCATCCTCTTTTAAAGGTAAATATTTGTAATGGTTTAGGAGTTTAATAGCAAGGTCTATCTATAATTGGGACCATCTGTGCACGGCTCACCACAATCATTTTGGTGAGAAGGGAGATAATCTATCCTTGTTGGAGCAACTAACAAAAATCAAGAGGGACCCTAATGAGCAGTTGATAGATTTCAACCTCAAATTTCAAAGGACATGGGATAGAATTCCATTGGCTGTAAGGCCCACAGATGAAGGTGCTTTCTTATACTTTCTTAGAGCTCTAAATTCTGATATTTCTTTAATGGTTCAATCAATGGGAGGCACCACCTTACCTGCAACCTATGATATTTCCATAAGAGCTGAAAATTGTGTAATTCAGGCTGGAAAACTTTCTCCTTGGCCACCCATGCCTTTATACCCAGAACTATCAACCTCATGCACTATTCAGACACCCACATTGGCTCTTATACCTACTCCAAGGAATCAAAGTTCAGCTAAAGCCTCTACCTCATCCTCTACCACCTCAAAAGAGCTTCAAGAAGTCATGAAATAGCTGTATAACCTAGGTAATGAGTTAATAACTATCAAAAGGAAACAATCTCGGAGTTCTAGGCCATATCAACCTTAAGCTCACTATCAGGCTAGACCCTCATATCAACAAAA
Organism: Taxus chinensis; assembly: GCA_019776745.2. Taxonomy (NCBI): domain Eukaryota; kingdom Viridiplantae; phylum Streptophyta; class Pinopsida; order Cupressales; family Taxaceae; genus Taxus; species Taxus chinensis. The sequence goes on along the minus strand of CM034147.1, from coordinate 227,237,718 downwards.
TAGGACAACATCTCTGGCTGCAAATCAGAACCAGAACCAAGGACAACCTCAAACTACTAGGCCTTTCTGGTCATATGATCCAAACACGTCTTCAACATCAAGGGCCTTAGTTCCAACACAAAACAACATGACCCAATAATATGATTGGTGTTTCCCATGCAATCATCCACATAACCAATCAATGTGTTTTAATGGTGCACTAAACTGAGACTTGATGGTAAAGACCATTGGTGTGTCATAAGAGTCTAGCCAAGAAGAAAATCAGCAGCAAGGAGTTCAACAAGAAGCATCTCCAAGTGAGACTATGCTTGTCAATTGGCAGGCTTAAGACTTCTGTGGGATGAATCAAATATCTTCTCAAAGTGTAGTTGTCAATACACGGTCCAAGAAAAGGAATATTAGAGAGCAACAATCAACAAACTCGGGTAATCCTCAACCCTCCATTACTCCACAAGGTATTGACACTCAGAATGCAACTTACAATATGCAGAGTCATTCCAAGCCACCTTCCAAACCCACTTAGGCACTAATTATAATGACCCATGTGCAAGAGAAAAATGTACCAGGAAAGGGGCAGCAAAATGATAGCTCATTTAACATCATCGAACAAATGAAGAAGAAAAATGTGAATATTTCAATGTGGAAGTCCTTGGATATTCCAAGATAGAGATGTTTTACAGACTGCTATGGCCAATTGGTCAAGATGAAATCTTCCCCCTAACCAACAAGAGAAAGTGTTTACCAATGCAACTCAGACTAGGAGAAATCATGGAGGACAACAAGGTAAGAATTTTAAGCCCCCTCTATTCTATGTTTCATTGATCATTGGGGACAAATTAGTACTTAATTTCATGATTGATTCAGGATAAAGTAGCTCTGTAATGCCAAAGCAAATAGCTGATCATCTAGGTATTCAATATGAAGTCATCTCTGAGGGTAATGTAATTGGATGGGACAATAGTGACAACTATTGGAGTCATCAAAGATTTGAGCCTCACACTACACACCTGCCCCGATGTGACTGTGTTGCAGAATGTATTAGTCATAGACATGCCACCATAGTTTTCATTGTGATTGTCACGAGACTTCACTTCTAATATTGGGGGTTATCTATTTGTTGATTGGTCACACATGCTCTTTAAAACAATGTATGGAGCTAAGGCCACAATTAGATTCGAGCCCATTCTAGATTACCATATTGAGTCTTATGTACCCAACCCGATCAATGCCAATTGTTCAACCTTTGATCAAGAGGACCTCCCAAGCACTTGTGAAGAAGATACCAAGGTTGGTTATATTCCAAACTTGACTCTCGACGAGTGGGTGAACAAGAGGTATGCTTTTGACCCTTATAAGGAGATGGAGGAATCTGAGATAGGAGTCTACTGTTTGCATGAGGATAATCACCCTCTTTCTGACATCATTAAGCTAGAACACAGATAATAATGAACTATGGTAGTTGTTCTTTGATGGCTCAAGGAGTAGATAAGGAGCCAGAGAAGGGGCTATGCTTGTTTCACCTCAAGGTATGAAATACTACTCAGCTTTCCGTTTCCAATTCACTTGTTCAAATAATACAATAGAGTATTAGGCTTTGGTCCATGGACTGCATTGGGCAAGTAAAAGGGATATAAGAAAATTACAAGTGTTTTGCTATAGTGAGCTAGTTACAAATCAATTATGAAGAAAAAATGCCGCTAAGAATGACCTATTAAAGAGCTACAAGAACCGGGTATGGGACCTCATCAAGAATTTTGAAGCATTCAACATCAATTCCATCCCAAGGAAGAAGAATGAAGCAGCAGACATACTGGCAGTGATTGGGGCAGCCTTTGACATTGTGGAGAGTATCAAGAGTGATAAATCCCAAACCCATATCTAGTTGGTTGTGAGGCTAGCTATCCCAGAAAACAACACAAGATGCCAAGTTTTTGAAAATGATCAACAAATTATCAACTTTCTACAAGAAGAAGTTGAGTTCTCCTCCAAAAACCAAGACAGGTTGGAGCAGCAGTATGGCAATCAAGTGTTGCAGTTGAGGACCAAAAAACTACCAAAGGGTCTTGTCACTTTGGAATCAATCTTCAACCCAAATGAAAAATTCCAAAAGGAGAAGGCAAATATTCAAGTAAAAGGTGAAGATTCAGAGCCCGTTTTCATAGAAGAAGGAAAAACGTTGTAGATTAGAAAGGTAAGCACTCAACAAGAAAAATCTCAGTTTATTTAACTTTGTCAAGAATTCCTAGATGTCTTTGCCTGGACTTACAAAGATTTAAGAGGTTTTAACCCAAAGTTGGAACAACACACTATTGAGCTATATCCAGGATCTAAGCCTTTTAGACAAAAGCAAAGGCCAGTAAATCCTCGCATAGAGCCTCTCATGAGAAAAGAATTGAACAACCTAATTAAGGCCAGCATCATCTTCCCTATCAAGTATTCAAGTTGGGTTGCAAATTTGGTCCCTGTGAGGAAAAGAAGTGGGGAAATCAAGTTATGTGTAGACGTCCATGATCAAAATAGAGCATAACTTAAATATCACTATCCACTTTAATCAATGGAACAGATCTTGTAGGTTGTAGCTGGCACTGAGAGTTTTTCATTGCTAGATGGATACTTAGGCTATAACCAGCTAATGGTGAAAGAGGAAGATCATATCAAGACATCCTTCACCACCAAATGGGCCACATATACTTATAAGAAGATTCCATTTGGATTATCAAATTCTGGAGTAACATTTCAGCGAGCTAAGGACATGGCATTCAAAGGCCTAATCAACAATATTTTCCTAATGTATCTAGATAATATCACCATCTTCTCAAAGAATGTTGCAGACCATCTCTTCCACCTCAGACAGGTGTTTCAGAGGTGTAGAAGGTTCAGAGTATCACTGAACCCAAAGAAGTTTGTTTCTTGGCTCATGAGGGGAAATTGCTAGGCCAAATTGTCTCGAGAGAAGGGTTGAAAATTGATCCTGAAAGGGTGGAAGCCATTTGGACACTTCCATTGCCACAACACAAAAAATCTCTCCAAATATTCTTGGGGAGGATAAACTTTGTTCACAGGTTTGTACCTAACTTTTCCACTCTTGTGAAGCCTTTAACAATGATGTTAAAGAAGAGTCTTGCATTTAAATGAAAATTAGAAGGAAAAGAGAGTTTTGAGGCCATCAAGCTCGCAATATCATAGGCTCCAACTCTTATTAACCCAAAATTCTCAAAAGACTTTATGTTATATGCTTTTGGAGGGTCAGACACCATCTAAGCCATCTTTTTCCAGCCCAATGAGGAAGGTTCAGAACAACCAATAGCCTTCTTCAGTCAGAGCTTGGAGGACTATGAGGTAAAATACTCTTTCATTGAAAAACATGTCCTTGTTGTTATTAGGAGCTTGAATAAGTTTAGACACTTTGTCTCAAACAATAAGATTCAACTACTAGTGTCCCATGTTGGTGTCAAGGATTTTCTCCTGAACAAGGACTTAAATGAGAAGAGAGCATGTTGGATCACTCAGGTAATGGAATATGACATTGAGGTCAAGGTGACCAAACTTGTTTGAGGGAAGGGTTTGTGTGAACAGCTCACCTCCAAGCAATAGGCTGAGTCAGTGGGTGGAAAATAGGTTGTCCTATTTCTACAAAATGACCAAGATAAACTAGCTAATGACGCACCTACTACATCTTGGACCCAAGTCTTAGTGCATTACCTCTAAATAGGTTTTTTCCCCCCATAATAGAACAAAGCAAAGAGAATATACTTTAGACTACAAGCCATTCCATATGTGTTCGTTGGTGGTGTCTTGTTTAAAAAGGATATCAATAGTGTTCTATTGAGGTGTGTTGAGACATGAAAAATTAAGAGAGTTTTGTATCAGTTCCATGATGGAGAAGTGGGAGGTCACTTTACCCCTCGAGTGACAGCTCTCAAGATCATGAAAGATGGTTATTATTGGCCTAAAGTGTTCAGGGACTGCTACTCATGGGTCAAGAAGTGTAAAAATTGTGTATTCTTCATAGGAAAGTAGAAGCTAACAGCCCTGCCCCTTCATCCCATTTCAGTGGATCAGCCATTCATGCAATGGGGACTAAATTTCATTAGGGTGATTAACCCAAATTAAAGCCAAGGCCACAAGTGGATACTTATTGCAACAGACTATTTCACCAAGTGGACTGAAGAAGTGACACTAAAAGATGCAAATGAATCCAACATCTTGGATTTCTATGAAGGAATTGCCACCAGGTTTGGATTCCCTGCCACCATTATATCTGAAAATGCATTGGCATTCCTTGGTACAAGGACCACTTACTGGGAAGTCAAGAATTTTGTGTACCTCAGCACTTCATCAAACTATTACCCTCAAGGTAATGACTATGAGGAGTCCACAAATAAGAACCTACTAAGGATTATCAGGACTCTTGATGAAAATCAGAGAACTTGGCATACAAAGCTCAAATCATCTCTATGGGCTGATAGGATCACATCCAAAAGGTCCACAAGTAGTTCCCCATATAAGCTCATATACGAAAAAGAGGTAGTATTTTCCATATCATTGGAGTTTCACACTTTGGAGCTCATAAAACAGTTGGAACTAGCTGAGTTTGAACCTATGGTAATCAGGTATGCAAAGCTAATGGAAGTAGGAGAGGTAAGAGAGCATATAATGTAGGTAATGGAGAAGAATCAAGAATTGATCAAGAATACCTTTGATAAGAAAGCAAGAACAAGGACCTTTCAAGAAGAGGACTTAGTTCTAAAGTGGGATGCAAATCAGTAAAAACTAGGAAAGCATTCCAAGTTAGATGCCATTTGGAGTGGCCCCTACATGGTCACAAGATGTACAAGTAGTAATGCCTTATGACTGGCTGAGTTGGATGGCGAAGAATTACAAATCCCAGTCAATAGGATCTACCTCAAACACTACTACTAAAAGGAAGAATTCCTTGCCCTTGTAAAATATTAGCCTAGGTTTTTAATTTCCTAAAGTGCGTATGCACATTGCTTTGTTATAGCGTAGGTTTTATTTCCCTAAGTGTTATGGCACATGTTATTTGTTTATCCAGGTTTGCATCGTTAAACAATTCGATGTGCCTCCAGGTGAATGCACCAGGCCCTTTAGCATTTGCATCAAGAAGACCCATGGTCACCATGACAGTTGCTAATTTTAAAATAGAAAAAATGCAGAACAACTAAAATTGAGTCTTGAAGGCCCCATTCAAAAAATATTCAGGGTCATCTCTTGTTCCAAAAATTTCATAGTGCCTCAGGGATCGGATTTCTAAAGTTCAGATCAGATCAGGCTATCAATTATGACTCCATGCCCAATGGATGCTTAAAAAGGTAGTTGATCTCTTCATCTGGAAAATAGACATCCCCACGAGACGCCAAATTGTTATCTCAATTTTTCCCTGAAAAATTGATCAAACACGACCATGTGCAGGAATAAATCCAAGGGATGGTTCTGTCTTATGATCCCACGCTTCAAATCTAACAGATAGATTTTAGACGTGCTCTAAAATGGAGGAGCAGGGTTAGGAAAGGACTAAATAGTGTCTTAGAAGACTAGAGGATCAAAGGAGAGAAACAGAGAAAGACTCAAAGTCTTCAGGCTCTACAAATTATTTAGTGCGAGCCCCAAAATTGGGTAAGTATGGAAGAATCAGTGGAAGCCTCCACGTGCCTCATCGGTGCTTCTCCAAGGATCAAATCCAAAGGCAGAGACTCAAACTTGCGCCAACCCTTCATGTTGCCCATATCAGTTAAGAATAAGAGTGCAAGAAGAATATGCCATGTTTCTTAACTATGCACATCCAAAAGCATGGCCCAAATTGGAGACTTAGATAAGCGCCAAGTCTCCATGTGTCTCAGGTCGATATATGGCCCCGCCAAATAAAAGGACTTAGTTAACAACATAGAGAAATAGAGAATGGACATGGAAGGAGCCACGTGTCATCCCAGCACATCTTCAAAAGTAAAATCCAAAAGCTATCCCCAGAAGTGTGCCAGCCCTCCACGTGGCCATGTTCCAAATTGAAGTGGGAAGGCGGGTCTCCGAGAGTAAGTTTTACTTTCTGGCTTTGTTCCCAAGAGACATAGAGTATAAAACTGAGTGGTGCCTCTACTGATGCCTGAGGAGATATGTGTCAGGCCTAAATTACATGCGGGTTGGTGGGCCTTGTAGTGATTTTTTGCCCAAATGGAAAATGTGGGCTGCCAAACCCAAAGATGGTTTTTTGACAAAAAGGGCATAACAGGGCTGCAGGGCAAATTTTGCATTTTTTTATTTTGGTGTAAAAAGGCACAAAGTGATTTTCGGGCCCGCGGACCCATTCTGCTAACTGATTTTTGCCATTTTTGTATGGACCCAACTCGAAACATTCAAATGGACATATCTTTCGACCCAAGTGCCCGAAACTCAACAAATTTGGCACCATTGGAAAATTCTCGACCTCATCTACACCATGAAAACCTAAAACTTTAATGTTGGCAAGGTTGGGTGGGTAAAAAATGGGAAAACATCTTCGTTCCATTAATACGAGATCCAATTGTTCCAACAACTAGATCAGATTGGATTTGATCCACTGTTCTTCTTTCTTCGATACGCCGAGTAGACACATAGTGGCATACTTGACATATTATGGGCAGATTTGTAGGGGCATTGATGGCCGATAGCTGAGCTTCATATTAGTTTTCCAACCTCTCTCCTTCTTCTCTCTATGCAGCATCTATCAAAAAGGATTCGGGCTCATTGAAAGAGGTTAGACATTTCTGTTTTGCACCCTCCCTTCTCCTTTGGTCTGCAGATGAGTTCATGGAGTCCTAACCTCCCCATTCAAGTTGCAATGCTAAGTTTATCCTTTTGGCTACTATAATGTACTGTATCAACTTTGGAGCATTAATATATGTATGTGGATGGTTCTCGAACCTCTCATGTGTTTCATTGTTTCCTTTCTAATCTCTCATTATAGTTTTGTTACATGTGCATGGTGATTATATTACATTTCTTTGGTCTGTGTTAAACCATAAAACAAGTGTTTAAAATTCCTCTGGTGCATCACCTCGTTAGCTTAAGTTTATTTTGTGTATCTTCTCAACCCTGTTTCTTTGGTAAGGTAGAGTAGGTTTTGGAATATATCCTCTGCAATTTATTTGTGTGCACCTGAATAGAGGAATAGGAACTGGCCTTAATCCGTAGAGCTCTCTCAACTCACTAGGTCTCACACTTTGAGAGATGTTCCATGTTATGCAATCACACTAATAGTCTCAACACATCTAGTTGTAGAAATTCATGGGTGTTGTGATTCTACACTAACAGCTACTAGGTTCAAGTTCATTGTCATTCAATGATGACATTGTTTCATTACTGATACTGTCATGTAATAATTTCAAAGCGTAGGGATGTTTTGAATTTTCTATTCATTGTATTATTCTAGCTTGTATTTTTCTAGGATTGATTTTATTTTCACCTTCTATCACTCATACTTTTCAAAAATTTATCCTCCTTAAGTATATTTTCCATTGTAATTCTCTTTTTTTTCACATCTACATGCAACTCTATATCTTTCAATTTCAATAGTTCAGAAGCATGAATACCCAAAGACAAACCCTAAAACTCTCTTGAATCTTCCCTGATACCATCAAAAAATACTGCACAGTTTACTATTTTTATGTTGAGTGATCAAGTTATCACACATGATGACATTTAGGGAACCTCTAAGAAATTTTTCATAGTCATTCCCACTATTAGGTAGTCATGACACAATTCCCAATGACATTTTAAACTCATATTGATGCATAGAACACTTGAAGTGACAAAACTATGCCTCATAAGAAGATTGAGTGCACAAAGACAATTGATGACCTTTTACAACTCTTTAGACAAATTCATAAGTTTATGCATACTATAAAAATTCCCAATATGTGACACTACATCTTATGGTTGTTACTAAGACACCACCAAGACACATATTTTGTTTTCAACACAGCATAAGCTGCATATTCCTTCAAAAATTGTAAATATAAATTCACAGACTATGATGACATATTTCATGAGATCAGTATAGTTAAAGACTTCTTATGTAATGAAAAATAGGTTATGAATCATACACACCCAGCTCAGATCATTCACATACCATGATGATGCAAACATAGATCATAACAACCTCTACATGAGCTACTTATGACCACACAACTGAGATCATAAATTTTCACACAAGAATACCCAAATAGAACATTGACAACACACTTAACAACACAAGATGACATACCTTATGCACTATGGAAAAGACTCATACTAACTTGGATAGCCACCCCTCATGCCAAAGCTTCATTTGTAATTATATACCATGGAGAAGCTTGATGAGAGACCTAACAAGATCTCAAGATCTCTTTTTGTACCTTGAATGGTTATTTTCTTTATGATTCTACTTTTGTCACATCAGACCCTTCATTTTGATCAGTCACCTTCTTGGAATCCTTTTGAACACTTTGAACGACTTCTCCCTTCTTCTTGTATGTCTAAATTTTTTTCTTAGGTCTTTGAATTTCTTTCTTCAGTTGACCTTCATCACAGACCCTTGCAATGTGCCCTACCTTTTGGCACCTAAAACATTCGAATTTTCTTTCTTTACACTCAACATCCATGTGTCCAAATTTACTACAAGAATAGCAATAGCCATTGAATTTTCTGACATGGCTCCTTATGTTTGATGAATCATTTTTGCAATACTTTGCTAGATGTCCTTTCTCATGATAGTGGTAGCGTTCAACTCCATATCTTTGTCCCATTTTTTTCTCTTCCTTCTTCCCTTAAGAGTGATGTTCTTGAGTTTATTATTTATAATCTTCTCTCTTTTCCACATTAGGAGTACACGTACTAGCCATGTGTCTATAAGCACCACACTTGTAGCAATTACTAGGAAAATAAACATGCCTAAATGCATTTGGATACCTAGCAGACGATATATCATTAGATGAATGCATTAAAATATTTCCCTTTCTTGAATGCATTTTTCCATTTGATCCTTGAATTGATTCACCTTCATTTTTCTCTACACTCCATGAATTTTCTATAAAACTTAGGCCTAATTTATCACCATATACCTTTTGTTTTCCTGACATCTTATTCAGTTTTTATGAGCTCTCTTGAAAATATGATACCTTATTTGTCATGATTCTTAGCTCTTTCTTCAGTTATCCATTCTCTTTCTTCAGTTATTCATTCTCTTTCTTCAGTTATTCTTTCTCTTTCTTCAATTCTTCTTTCTCTTTCTTTAGTTATTCTTTCTCAGCTAGAGCTTCCATGAGTTGATTTTGCATATACTTGATTACTTTGTCATGTGATTCAATCAATTTTTCCAAGTTATCTTTACATATCTCTACTCCCCATCTCATGTGATGAATATCTCCCATCTTTGTCACCAAAGAACTCCCTGTAGCTTGTTAAAGTTACTTCCAAGGGCCTTCTCTGATACCAATTGTTATAAATGACAAAGGACTGAGAAGGTGGGTGAATCATCCCTATAAAAAAACTTTCACTTCTCTATTTCAAACAATGGACATGCATACATATGAATCACATACACTAGTTCTTGATTACAATGTGATATAGTATATACACACATGGAAAGAATGCACAAAAAAATTAGAGATTTTCTTCATTGATGTTCAAAATAGAGAACACTAATTTGATCCACATAAATAATCTATAATGTAAAATTAGAATCTCAACAATGCTATCGATATGATTTTGACAAGAAATTTCAACTTTGACACAACTAGAATTCTCTCCTTCATTAACCTATCATTACAAGCACTCCATCATCTTCATTCCACATAAAATATCTTTTTTCCTCAAAGAGAATTCCAGTGGGGTTTCTCCTTATAGTAAATTTTTCTTCAATTGAAGAGAAACGGGTTTTCATGAATCACATGCAAGAATAAATCACCTTGCTTTTGTACACCTTCCTCTTGACTTGTCATCTTACACAAAATTTTCAACTAATTTTACAACTCATGGTTTTTGGCACATTCCATTTCCATATTTAATCCTTTCAAAAAAAATTCTCAACTCATTCAAGCTCATCTCTTCACCTTCACATTCACATTTCAATTTGTAGTCTCATGATGCTTATCACATTTCACTTTAGAAGATCAACAATCAAGGACTTCACATGAGGAAAAATTCAAGGAATCTTACTCTTCTTCATCGATCAGCTAGGATTTTGAAGGAATTAGAGCCTAGAAATAACTTACCAACTTCTTTATAACTTTGGACTTGGAGGCTAGAAACATGTATTTCTTTAATTCACTGTCAAGAATAATGCATTTTGTCCTTTCCACTAAACTTCAAGCTGTGTAAATCCAACAGTGCTCTTAAAAAAAACCATTCAATGCATTAAATCCTTTATAGGCATCTCAAATATTGAGGAAATCTTTGAAATGTTGCTCAATATACTAGAAATGCCTTAAATTTACCATCTACATGGGAAAAAAACTGTTACAATCCACTCTAATGAATTTATTATTTTTTTCAAGGATTGAACTTATTCAAACTCTCCATATGCCCTTCAATTTTTTTTTACCCTTGTAACACACAGTTTCAATGAACATAGTAAAATAAAGTGCACAAAATTTCATGGAATTTGAAGAGACTCCATTTTCTCAGTCAAGAATGACAGTATGAGAGACTGACATATATTTTTCACTTTAAAGGGGAAGATACCTTTTTTCACATATTCATCCAAGCTCTTTGAAATTGGAAACAACACAAAACCGATCTCTACTTGCAATAAATTCCTTTGAGATAACAAACCTATTTGTTCTTGATTTTCAAAGTTAATGTGAACAAAACTGGCAAGAAATTCTCTATCTTTAATTGATGAATCTACTCAATATATTTTCAAAATGAGGAGTAACTAGTACACAAAGGTTTATATAAAAAATTCAAATATTGGTTGGAATTTTTTGATATTCGAACAAATCTTTCCTACAAAACCCTAGTTTCAAGTTTACTATCACTGTAAGTGCCTGAGACTAGTAAAAAAAAGAATTCTCTTTCAATTTTAATGAAATGCACAATTTATTTCTTCTAGAGTTTAAGGGAAGTATTCTCCATAGTTTTCAAAAAAATAGAAAGCATGAATAGGCTTTAATTTTTCAAGAAGCATCATAGAACAGTGCCTAGAAAGATATTGTGTAGGATATAATCACTTTTGATAAGCCTTACAATTTAGTTTTACACCTTTGGAAACTAGTGAATGGCTTTGAAGAGATTTGATACCTTCCATAGAATTTATATAACACTTGAGATCACATGAATCACCTTGAACCATTGCCTCTTATTGGTTGGGCATAGTTTCTCTAAGAGCATGCTTTTAAAACCCATTTCACCAAGCAATAATGTCAACCAAAACAACCTTTACCCAAAAAATCCATCTTAGTGATGTTCAAAAGCTCCATACTTGTGATATGAATAATTTCTCCATAAACTTAATATAATTTCAAAGATTATAAAAATAAATAAATAGAATAAAAACTCCTCAGAAAGTGACTTCACAAGGCAAAGTTCTTTAACAAACTCTTCAGGACAACATAGTGAAGTTGAGTTTATACCGTAACTTTCAACTATAAACCATTCCACCTAAAACAAACCTTGCAAATGAATTTTGAAGGAGGTTTGGGCCCTTTTTGTAACCATTTCACCATTTTTGGGTTCTTATACAAAATTAAACTTGAGAAAGCAAACTTGTCAATCCTAGACCACTGAAGAATTTACTAGAGAAACTCACCTTGACATCTTGTGATTGTCATCATATGATATTGAAGGGATTATTAGAGGTTCAAAATAATTTTTATCACTCACAATATTTATTAAAATACAAAACAGCTCAACTTGACCTTGAAGACTCGAGACACATTTAAAGAAGGAGAAAAATCTTGTCTGAAAAATGCTCACAACTTTCTTCAAACGTGTTTGAATTTCCTGAAACTTATCACACTATCTCAATCCTGGAGTCCTCTACAAAAATTACTTCTAATATTTATCCAAATGATGCACTATATTTTTTCTTGAGCATCAAGAATTTAGGAAAAAATTTATTCAATTTCCAAAAAAACATTTTTTAGAAAAACTAACCTAACTTCCATATACCTTTTCAAAATATGATGAAATTTTTCTTGGAGCATCACAACTCACCCTAGTACCTGTACCATAAGCCCATTTTGTATATATATGTTTGAACTCTCCTATTCTATTTCATTTACCTCTTCTTGCAGTGCCAGTTCTCAAGGCAAACTTCAGTGTAATTTTGAAATTTGACTCCTAAGGCTAAACTGAGCCTGGTTATTGCTCACACATGTTGTAGAAATTATTACTAGGTTGTTCCCATGATCACATTACCTTGATATGACCTGTACCTACTTCTCATGCCTCATCAGGCACCAAAAAAAAGGCTAAATTAGCCAGTGTCATCTGCAGCTTTCACTTGATGACCTGATACACCATGTGAGACATCTTTCTCCTACTTTCAACAACATTGTTGACATGTATATCATCTAAAACTAGTAAGTGAACATGTAATCTGTCTCTAGTTATCAAAACTATCTTCCCCTTTTTCGGTTTGAGTGGATTCTCATCCTACAATGGTTTGTCTTAACAAAAACATCTCATAAATGGACCTTGTGAATCTCTTACTTACCTCATGGAACGTTTTACACCTTCATATCACCTTTGAGAGAATCATGCAACACATATACATCATTAGAGACCCCTAGATCATGTAGCCATACTCCTAAATCACCTAGCTAAGATACCTAGTTCACCTAGACCACTTGACATCAATGGACTTGACATCAATGACAACAAAAGTGAGACACACTCCCAACATTTCCCTCCCATTTGACCCCTTATTTTCCACATAAATATTAATTTTCTTGTTTTGTGAGTCACTTAAAAAGAGGAGGACATTTATTTTTATTTTAATTTGGAGTTTTAGGGGATTTTCCTCCATTATGGATTTTATATTTTGTATGATAGGGACTACTAGGAGTCTTGTTGGGAGAATGAGATGGGCGACACATATCACCCTCTCACTGGTGAGGATTTCTATTGAATATCCTTCTTATACCTCCACTTTGAACGGGGTAGGAACTTTTGATCTCATTTTTATGCTTGGAGATTGGGGACAACTTGGCGAGGAGATAGGATCTTTGAGATCTTGGCTTGTGTTTAGAGTTAGACTGCTTGATTTTTGAGGTAGGACATCATACCTCTTTCTTATATTCTATAATAGATTCACACTAAGATATGTATTTTTTTTAGTCTTATAAACTCTCATGTTATGTTGGGTGTTGTATGTAAACCTTGTTTTCTTTCATTTTTCTCAATCCATATCGCTTGAGATGATTTTGGAATGTAGTGGAAGAGGAAAGAAACCATGTCTTGAATCCATATGGCTTGATTGTAAATCAATTATGGTATTTTTATTCTTTCCTTCCCTCTTATGGTTTGATGAGGAAGATGAGTATTCATGTGTTTTGAATCTGGTATTCCTTTCTTGTCAAGGAAACCATTCATGTTTTGAAAATCCTTGACAATGATGACGCTTCGAGTTTGGGATGAATGAGTGATCAAGAGTGAAGGAGCATGGTGATTATTGATGGTTTTCATTTAGTTGAATTGAAAAATTATGTACATTGGGTATCTTTCCCCCTATTTCCCATTATGATAAAACATGAAGTTACCTCCTTTGTATTTTTATCTTGGTTTTTTCTCTATTAGACTGTGTGTGTGCTTTTAACCTCATGTTTTCCCTAATCTTACGATGGAGGAATGCATCGTCTCTTTCCCATGGGCTTGGAGGGAGGATGGCATTCCCTTCATTCTTGGATATGGAATGCAATGATGCCATTAGGTTGGGAGGTTAACTGGACCCCTTTTCTCTTGTGCACATTTGATATTTTTCTATGGTTTTGGAGCTTGCATTTTTCTTTGGATCATGGAGGAAAAAGCTTCAAAATATTGGGATTTTGGTAACTATTTAGGGAGGCTTATCCTCTTGTATTTTAATATTTATTTGGTTTCTTTATATGCTATAAAAGGAGGTAAAATATAAATTGAAGTTAAAATGTAGTCAAGACCTACTTTTTATTACTCTTGTATTTTAGAGTTGGAAGTTGTATTGTAAAATTGTATGAGAAGGAAAATTGTAACTTAGTTTGCAATATATTAATGGTATATTATAATTATTCATGATATTAAGCTAATTGGAGAAGATATTGTGAATAATTGTTAAACAAGAATCTCTTGAAATTCCTTACTATTCCAACTTTAGAATGGTATAGGGATCTTGTTGATCTTATCTTATTGTAGCTTAATGTGGAAGAGGTGTTTTAAATTGGTGTAAAGAGGAATTTTATATAGTTGCATGTTTTTGTGAGGGATTGAACATATATTTTTCAGTTATTTTTTAGAATATAGAAATAAGTGGGCTTATGGAAGTTGTATTAATTTGAAAATTTGCATCTCAAAGTGGAGAAAAGAGTTTCTTGTAATATTTGAAATTGAGATAACTTTACCATTCTTATTCATACCTTGTGTTGGTTGAAATGAATTACAAAAAGGGGAGAAAACGTTTATTGAGTGCTAGTTTCTTTATTGTGTTACACTATAACGGTTACAATTTTGCAAAAAATTGCATGTGATCGTCATCTCTTCCTTTTGATTTTATTAGTTACCTAAATTGATTTCCAATAATTAATCTCATACATATTACAATATCTCCTGACATACCCTTTTGTTTACTCTATATATTTCATTTTCGCTTAAGATAAAATCAGATTTTCTACAGAAAAAAAATGCTTTAAGCATAGAAAAATATAGATGTAGATTTATTTAGACACAGAATTGCTAAGGAGTATATGGGATCAATATTTACAAAAGTGGGTATAATGAAATTTATGTAGGCACTAATTATAATGATTATTCCACTATTTTATATATATATATATATATATATATATATATATATATATATATATATATATATATATATATAATAGTGCATTAATAAACATACATACACATGTATGTATGTATGTATGTATGCACTATTTATTTCATCCTATATCTAAAACAAACAAACTGAAAGGTACATTTATACACCAAACCCTTACCTTTATTTTTCATCTATCTTCACCCTTATATATATATATATTCTTAAAAATTCCCAACATGTTGGGAGGGTGTAATTTATCTCCTCTCCCCTTTATTTAATTAAAAGAGAAATAATTTAAAATTAACAATAAGTGTAATTTTGGTGTTAAGGTACATTTCTGCTAGTTTAGTAAAGTGGTTAACTCGGCTTTGGGTTGTATCAATGAAGTCAATGATGTATTGAAAAATAAAAACAATATGTCCCTTGTAAAATATATTTTCCCCACTAATATACTTGTTACCCCTTCTTATAGGTTAGTGTTGAGGCTAATGTATGTCCAGATCATGTCCATTATAGGTTTATTGTGAGGGATGTGTATGTATGTTTATTAATGCACTGTTGTGTGTGTGTGTGTGTGTGCGCGCGCGCGTGTGTGTGTTAATGCACTATTTATTTCGTCCTATATCTAAAACAAACAAATTGAAAGGTAAATCTATACACCAAACCCTTGCCTTTATTTTTCATCTATCTTCACCCTTATGCATGCATATATATATATATTCTTAAAACTTCCCAACACCTTGGGAGGGTGTAATTTATATCCTCTCCCCTTTATTTAGTTAAAAGAGAAATAATTTAAAATTAACAATAAGTGTAATTTTGGTGTTAAGGTACATTTCTGCTAGTTTAATAAAGTGGTTAACTCGGCTTTGGGTTGTATTAATGAAGTCAATGGTGTATTGAAAAAGAAAAACAATATGTCCCTTGCAAAATATTTTTTCCCCACTAATATACTTGTTACCCCTTCTTATAGGTTAGTGTTGAGGCTAATGTATGTCAAGATCATGTCCATTATAGGTTTATTGTGAGGGATTTACTTAGACAATAATATTACATCAATTATCATAACCTCTTAACTAGACGAGCATAAGTCCCCTTCTTAGTAGGAAATAAAATTTTATATTTAAACCATATCTTTGTATACCCTAGTAACCTACATTAGACCAAACTATGTATTAAAAATGGCTCAACTAATCTCAGTGGAAATATTAAATAAAAAATTCTCTAAGCTTTAGTAATGACAATTTCGAAGCTGATTAAATAGCCACCCTTTACATCCAAAATGAGACCTAACGGGTATATCAAAAAATCACAAGAAACTAATGATACCTCTATGGTCATTTATTAATGGGTATCATTGTAGATTAACATTATATATTATTCACTAAATTCTTATTAACGTTTATAAAAACACCACAAATTTTTCAAACTTATGAAATGGAGAGTTTTGATTAAAGTTATTTTGGGTCATTGAAATTTGGGGTATTACATTCCCTACACTACGAAGCAAAGAACGAAAAATTTAGGCTCCTACAAATAGGTCATAAAATTGGCTCCTAAGGAAATCCTCAATATACCTTATCATACATGAGGTCCAAATTCATGAAAGGGTTTTTTTAAGGACTAATAATTTGTGGAAAAACCACCTCACTTCACAAGAGCCAAGGAAAAGCTAAGTCTTTCTTAGCCAAAATAATATAGCACCCCAATAATTGTTATGGTCTTCTAAAACACAAACTCTAATATGTGGACTCTGAGTCCAAGATGGTTTCTAATTATGAAGATCACATTTTTAACAAAAGCAAATAACATAAGCCAATCTTATTTGGGTAAATGACAAATAATGAATACAAAAGAAGCACACAAACTGAATGAAATAAATATTAATTGTTAATTTTATGAACAAAAATTCCACAACATTCACATGTGTGATGGTCATGCAACCAATTTTTTGTTTATTTTTAGCAAATCTACAAGGAAAATGTTAGATCTACAACAAAAAAATTAGAAAAATGAAATGCAATTATAGATATGTTAATGCTAACGACAAAAATTATTTTAGATTTAAAAAGTAAATAATTTAACCCATGATCAAGATCAATCCCAACATGGTTGTTAAAATGTATACCTTAAAATGAGCTACTATGTAGAGTCTTAGAAATATCCAATAAATCAAGCCTAAAACATGTTAGTAAATATATGGGTCTATTCTTTCCATTATATGTGTGAGGTACAATAATAAGATTATTTATAATGAATAAAGTATACTAAATCCTAAATGTTAATTCACATCACAAAAATAGAGGAAAATATTAGTACACTTTTGTAGTAAAGGTACGTACCTTTATTTTATCCCTATCCCTTTTCATGTTTGATAGAATAACATGTAAAACATTTAAAATCATTAGTGGAATAAAATGGTATAGTTGTTTAGTGGATTGAGGGTACCAATCCATGGTGTAAGGTTTTATGGTGCTAGATTATTGATTTTTGATGGTGTATTAACTAATTAGAAGTTGTGTGCTAGTCAAAAATTACTCGCAATTGCCTCCGTAGAGAAATTTTTGATTAATCGCAATCAAATAACATTTTTAACTATTATCTATGTTGAAAATCTAAAACATAGCTGAGTAGTGATATTGGGGCTATTAATTTGGTCCTCTTTCTCCTTTGGTAAAAACATGTATGCAGCATTATGTGCAGAAGACCCAAAATCATGCCAGTATTCAATGTGAATGTGTAGACACTAAAATCTAGTACTTTTCCTTATGTAATGCAATCTTGACCTTGTATACTTACTAATAAAAAATTCTTTCAGAATCTAATGTCCTCATCTTTCTATTCATTTTATAAATTTCATATCTTTACAGTATGCTATGTTGTCAATTTTGGAAATATTATTCAATCAAATTAACATAGAATCTTATATCCACAACACAATTCTTAGTTTTTTATGTTTCTTTCTCCTATCCAAAACCATACATGTGGGTCAAGATGTAGGGTCAGGTCTTAACCTACATGTATGGTCCTTCCTCTTCACAATCACCCACTCTTCTTTCAACTTCAAATCAATCATTTGGTCATTTCATCTTCCTAGGGTCATCTTTATTAGAATATCTCTCGTATGGAAGACTATATAAGTAATTCATTATCGTTTTATAACTTAAATGGAATTTGTATTAACTCCTATGAAAAAAATCATTCCAATAGCACCCAATGGTTCATAAATCTTCCTAAATGTTGGATGGGGAAAATGACTAAGTACTAGAGTGGATTAGAGCACACGCACATGGAAGAAGAAGGAGCGCTAGGGAAGGATAAGTAGGGATTACGTGTAGGACTACACATACTGACGAATGACTTAGCCATTTTCCAAAGTAGGATAAAATAAGGAAAAGTAGATGGAGGGCTGCTCAAGTAAAGGATCAAATCATGAATACTTAGTGGCCATGCGAGGTCTATTTTTGGAATGAACCTACAGTTCATGCACATGCATGTGAGATAATATTAGGTGATGGAATACAATCAACTCTAGCATTTATGTAAGAATGGAAACATCCACATTTTGGTTTAAAGGTATATTAATAAGGTCTTAGAAGTCAATAGGTTTTATTAGGTGTTTTAGATGGATTTAATGCCTTTAAAATTTCAAATTATTTACTTTCCCTCCAAAACTCAAATTTGGAGTCTTGGAGGCCATTTTGGCTTGTTATGGTTGTTTTAATGGGATATTGAAGTTTATAATCTTTTAAGAAGATAAAATGAGGTGTAAGAGAGTGTTTTAGGTATATTTTAAGGATTATAAATCTTGACATGAGTCTACAAGACAGAATTTGTTCTTAAGTTAAACAACATAATGTCAAGATAAAGGTTTCAAATGTGACCAAGTGGTCTAAGGTGTTTCATTGAGTTGTAATTTGATGAAAATACTATAAATTTTCTAATGTAACTTAATAATCTCATTCGTATTCGAATGGAAATCATGGAAGCTTCAAGGAGGGTATGAAAAATGCATTTTTTTGGCATATAAATTCTTGGTATAGCAATTCTCTATGCTTTCTTATGTTAGTATGGATTGTTGAATTTATGCATGCCTTTTGAATTGATACATTACTGGTAAGATATATATTTGTGTGTGGTTGCATTCTAGTGAGTGATTTTTTTAAAGAGAGATACACTTGCATTAGTAGAAATGAATCAGTTTGCTATGTGTGAGTTGTGGTGAAGGTTAACTAGAATCGGTGCAGACAATAGTGGTGGATTTCATAACTGGTAAGGAGTCATTTTTTCATCATTCATGCATTTGAAGACTGTAAATCTTTATTTAGGGATTTGTATCTCTTAAATAGTAAGCTTTTGTATGTAATAAACCATTGTGACTAATTGAGATTCCTCTTAACAAGATCAATTTACACCTATTTGGTATTATGGTTAACTAAGTGAGTTTGAAGTTAAAAGGACCACATTTAGGTGTATTTTTGGATTTTTATAGGATAATACGTGCATCAGAAATCTATCCACTATGATAAATCAACTTGAGGGTTTCAAGCTGGGAGGATGTCAAAGTATTAGTGTTTTCAAGGAAATGTGGAAGATACAATGAGAAGGAAAATAAAAAATCCATTTGTAGCTAGTAGCATTGAAGGAACTAGCTTAATGTAAGCTTAAGAGTCTGGGAAAAGGAGGATAAGGTGTTTTATTAAGAAAGAAGTCTTAGTTTAATTACAAGTCAATTTACACGCTCGGTACCCTTGCTTACATAGTGGAAACTTGATGGAAAGTAGATAAGCATGAAGATAGAGTGAGGATCACAAGCCTGTTGAAAAATAATCTCTTTTGAAATGGTAATACATTCATCCCTACTAATTTTAGGGGTTTAAATTGACCCCCATTAACATTTATTTCCAAATAAGGCTTCTCAGACTCCATTATGAATTTCTTAGGGTTTGTCAAGAAAATGACTATTAAAAATACCTAAACCTGGATTTAAGCCTTGAGAATTTATTAAAAATGTTGATGAAATAGTATTAAAAAATATTCAATAGAAAAAATGGGATTCCATCAGTAGCAATCTCATATATTCTTACTCGTCTCCTTACGTGACTATAGGCATATTTGTAACCTAGTTTGAAAAGTTCATTTTCAAATAAACTAAACCTAGGACTATGAGTTGTAAGGTGAAACTTCTAAGGAGGAGAAAAATACCTAATGGGTGATAAAATATGAATTAATTATCCCTTGAGACTCTCGACGGAATGAGACAAGGATAACCGAGGTGTAAACAAGGCAAGTTAGTCCTTGTAGCACATAAGGAAGAATAATTGGGCCTTCAAATTTGGTGAAAATTTTATGCATGGGGAAAGAGCATTGAGTAATTTGGAAGAGTATTTTGGGTGAGTGTGGTTCTTCCTTTTCATGAGTTCATCTTAATTCTTGTCTTAAGGGTGTTGTAGAATAGTTTAGTGTAGAGTAAGGAATAATTGAAAGTAAAGCTATTAAAATTGACTTGTTTAGTCAATATAACCATTGTTGGAACTAAATTAACATGGGAACTAATGAAATTAGCAATGGAGAGGTTATAAATTTCAAAAATTATATTCAAGGAAAATCATCAAGAAGCTAGAACTAGACAAGTTGATGAAAGGAGAGTTATAAAAGGTAGTGTCTGAGATAGAAAAATATTTTATAGGTGATGGAATAGAGTCATGTTATGAGAAATAGAGCATGAGGATGCATTTAGAACCTTCTAAGAGGTAACCAACCCATTTCTTGTACTTCAAACCAAGTTGAGTACTTTTTGAACCTTGTATGGTCTTTCACATGCAAAATAAGGTGAACTGATTATTGTAAGCCTTTTGAAAAATGATTTAAAAGTTGTTGTTTCTATTGAATGAATAATTTGGTATCAGATCCCTGAAGATCAGTTAAGGAGTTGAATGAAATTATTAATTGAAGCCAACAAGTTTGTTTGCAAGAGTTGATAGAGAATATGTAGGTAAAGAACATGAAAATTCAAGAAGATCTCTATGAAATGGATAAAGATTATGTGTATGTGGTGAATAAGTGGTTCAACAAGATGAATGAAGAGAAACTGGAAAGAAAGGCTAAGAGAACTAAAGAAGAAATTTTGAAATAAGATATGGAAGAAGGTAATGAAAAGATATTGAAGGTGGTGTTGACCTTAACCAGTCAAAGAAAGAAAGAAAGGGAAGAAAGAAAGAAACAGAAAAAAAAAAGAGAAAAAAAAAGAGAGAGAGAGAGAGATGGAGAGGAAAAGAAAAAATTTGATGGAGGAAGAAATAAGTGAACTTAAGAAAGATTTGGATCAAGTATCCATGTTAATGAAAAAATGGATGGAATCATAAATCCAAGGAAGAGTGATTTTGATGACTAAAAGAGTTAAGTGGCCCATTAAGCTACTTATAAAGAGAAGAAAAAGGAGGCAATTGTGAAGGTGGATAAGAGAGGAAGAGAAAAGGATAAGAGGAATGATAATAACAAAAAGAGAAGAATTCAAGAAATTTATCATGGAAGAGGATAAGGAAAATGAGGAAGAATTTATAAAGATATTTTTGGCATCTCTTAGATAAAGTGAAGAAGATAAAATTTTTACTAAATAAGAAGAAGAGATCACTAAAATAGCTACTCAAGGGGCTAGATATCCTCCCATTTTTAAATTTGAATTTGTCTTTGAGTGTGTGAATTCAAGTACATCAAGAGAATAAAGAGAAGAAAGACAAGATGCTTTAAATAAAGAACTGAAGAGAATGAGTGAATACAAGATAGAAAAAGGCATTTGTGTGTCATCTCAAGCTCACTATAAATAAAATAAGGGCATAAATACAATAGTTAACATGGTGAAAAGGTCATTGAAAACTCTCATAATCATGTGGAGTTGGCTTAGTGGAGAGGATGAGATGAAATCTGCGATGAATGCTATAGAAAGCTTGGATTCTAAATAAAACATTACAAGCATAGACCAAGAGATGGAGATAAGGAGTGAAAAAGAGCATGATATGGATAAACCAGAGAAACAAAGAGAAGTAGTGAAAGGATTTGAGTCATTTGGACTTCAAATAGAGAAAATAAATATGGAATCAGATTTTGGCAATATAACATGTATAGGTGAAATCAAGGGGGCATTTAAAGAAGCCCCAAAAAAAGAAGAGAAGAAAATTTTGCTAACAATGGTGGAGGAGGAAATGAAGCCTCATTATTTTAAAATGAATTATTTTCCTATTTATGAATGTGTAGGTATGACAAAAAATGAGAAGGATGGGTCATTTCCAAGACTCGGATTGAAGAATATGAATCCATATAATCTTCCAAAGAAACAAAGGAAGAGGAAACAAAAACTAATTCAATGAGACTCTTAGAGAAGAAAAAATAAATAGAGAAGATTGAAGAAAGAAGACATAAACTAAAGAAACAAAATATTTGGAAAAATAATAAGAAAAGTAATTAGTGCACTCATACTTTTCCTACCCATGAAGTATGACGCAAGAGCATTAACTCTAATATGTATGTAAGGATGGAATCATCCACATTTTGGTTTTAAGGTATGTTAAAAAGGTATTAGCATTCAACAGGTGATATTAGGTGTGTCAAATGCATTCTAGGCCTTTAAAATTTCCAATTATCTACTTTCCCTCCAAAAGTGCAATTTAGAGTTTTGGAGGCCATTTTGGGATTTTATGGTTTTTTTAATTGGATCTTGAAGTTTATAATCTTGTAAGAATATTAAATGAGGTGTAAGAGAGTGTTTTAGGTCTCCATTAGGGACTAGGAATGTTGACATGAGTTTAGAAGTAAGAATTCACATGTTACCAAGTGGTCTAAGGTGTTTCATTCAGTTTTAATTTTATGAAAAGACTATAATTTTTATAATTTAACCAAATAACATCTTTCTAAAAACTATTTGCCAATAATAATAAAAACATCATTCCCATTCGAATGGAAATCATGGAAGCTTCAAGGAGGGTACAAAAAATGTATTTTTCTGGTATATACATTCTTGGTATAATAGTTCTCTATGTTTTCTTGTGTTATTATGGATTGTTCAATATTATGCATGCCTTTTTAATTGATAAATTACTGGTAAGAAAAATATTCTTTTGTGGTTTCATGCTAGTCAGTTATTTTGATAAAGAGAGGTACACTCGCATTGATAGAAATGAATAAGATTTTTGTGTGTGAGTTGTGGTGAAGGTTAACTAGAATCAGTGCAGAAAATAGTGTGGAATTTCTTAACTAGTAAGGAGTCATTTTGTCATCATTCATGTATTTGAAGATTTTATAGCCTGATTTGGGGATGTGTATCTCTTAAAGAGTAAGATTTGGTACAGAATAAACCATTTTCACTAACTCAGATTCCTCTTAACAAGATTTATTTACACCTATTTTGTATCATGCTTGACTAAGTGAGTTTGAATCTAAAAGGACCACATTTAGGTGCATGTGGTGATTGATTTTTATAGGCTAATACATGCATGAGAAAGTTATCCACTATGATGAATCAACTTAATGCTTTCAAGTTGGGAGGTTGTCAAAGTATTAGTGCTTTCAAGGAAATGTGGAAGATACTGTGAGAAGGAAAATAAACAATCCATTTGTAGATAGTATCTTCGAAGGAACTCGGTTAATGTGAGCTTAAGAGTTTTGATAAAAGAGGATAAGGTGTTTTATTAAAAATGAAGGCTTATTTTCATTACAAACCAATTTACATGCTTAGAACCCTTTCTTACACAGTTGCAACTTGATGGAAAGTAGATAAGCATGAAGATAGAGAGAGGACCATGAGCCTATGGTAAAATAATCTCTTTTTCACTAGTAATGCAGTCATCCCTACTAAGTTTAGGGGTTTAAATTGACCCCCATTAAAATTTATTTCCAAATCAAGATTCTCAGGCTCCACTGTGAATTACTTAGGGTTTGTCAAGAAAATGAGTATCAATAATACCTAAACCTAGATTTAAGCCCTAACAATTTATAAAAAATGATGATGAAAAAGTATTGAAGAAGATTCAATAGGAAAATTTGGATTCCATTGGTATTAGTATCATATATTCTTACTAGTCTCCTTAAGTGACTGTAGGCACATTTGTAACCTAGTTTGAAAAGTAATACTATGAGTTGTAACTTCAAACTTCTAAGGAGGAGAAAAATACATAATGGGTGCTATAATATTAAATAATTGGCCCTTGAGACTCTCCACACACTGAGATAAGGATAACAGAGGTGTAGACAAGGATAGTTAGGCCTTTTAGTACATAAGAAAGAAGAATTTGGCCTTCAAATTTGGTGAACACTTTATGGATGCTGAAAGAGCATTGAGGAAGTTAGAAGATTATTTTGGGTGACTGTGGTTCACTCTATTCATGAATGCATCTTCATTATTTTCTTAAGGATGTTATAGGATAGTTTAATGTAGAGTAAGATAGAAGGGTAAGTGCACGAAGTTGGTGGAAAATTCCGTGGACATAAAAACCCAAAATAAAGGAACCACGATCGTGGTTTTTAAACCATGATCACGGTTCCTGAATTCTAGGTTCGATAATTACCGAACATAAAACTGCGATCGTAGAACTCTGAGACAAAAATTAGCAGTCCCGTGACTCCTTATTTTCCTCATTTTTCATTTCAAACCGTGATTTTTCCTAAACATTTTTCACTCGCACTTTGAATACCACCTCAAAATTGCTCATCAGACTTCTGGATAATGATAGATTCAACCATGCTTCCAAGATGAGGAGGTAAGTCCCCGATTGTAATCATTTTTTTGCATTTTAGGTTTTTTTTGCATTTTCATGGGTTTTTTGAAATGTTTGTTTATGTATACAATTTTTTTGTTTTATCAGTTGGTCGGCAAGCTCGAAATTGTGCAAACCGTCAAAACATTCCTCAAAACCCACCGAACATTCCTCAAAACCCTCCTAACATTCCTCAAAACCCTCCTCCAAACATAGATCCACCTCCTATGGCTCATTTTATCCCCACTGAGCCAACAGGAACACAAGATAATATCATTGGAAGAATCCGAGAAAATAAAATTTTCATTGAGAACCTAATTCAAACTATAAGACAAAAATCATGCTACAAATCCATCCCACATGAATTTAGCCAATACATTGCAAACATTGATTGGCGAAGTCGAGTCTGCAACTAACCAAATACATAGATGGAACACCTTTAGAAGTGACTATAGGTGGTGGTATGCAGATAAACTATCCCATACGGCCGTTAAAGACAAAAAAATGGAAAAGACCTCATTTGTGCATTATTTACCGACCCTAGAACTAATCCCCCCTGCAGTTACTTGCAAATAGTTCCCAATCCATTGGTGCCACGATGACAAAATCAAAAACATTTTTTGGGACCGATGGTGGATGGTTTTTGATTATCCACCATGCAACAACAATGAGGTTCCTCTTTATTTTTTGAAGAAATTATATTGCAAGTTCATGCTCAATGAGGTCTCGAATTATTTTGACTTTTCTGACTTTTTTGGTTGAGGAGGTGGCTCTGCACAGAGTAGACCTGGTGCACACGTAGGTCAGCCTAGGATCCCCCATGCCCCAAAACCCCCACTGCCTTTAGTTATCCCTCCTACAATGAAGAAGGTTGTGGAGATTGATACATTGCATGCATTGAGGGAGCTCACTGACACTCTCACCCAGCATAGTGACCAGATTGCATTTGGTGATATTGGTGGAGGTGCCAGTTCTAGTGCACCACACCACTGTGGATCATGTGGTGTTGTATGTACTGCATGCTAGACATCATTTGTTGGTTCACAGGATTTCTTTTCTATAGATGAGATGATGGGGAATGTTTTTGGAACTGGTGCCACTAATATTGGTCTTTCACAGGTAAATTTCAAATAAATTTAAATGATATATATATATATATATATACAATAGTTTAATTCACATGTTTGAGATATATATATATATATATATATATATATATATATATATATATATATATATTTGATTGTACGTCATGTACATACATGTAAAAAACTAATTTTTTATTTTATTTTAAATAGCAAGATCCGGTGAAGGAAACATCTGGCATCGACATGCTAGCTACTGTGGCTAGGCGTGTTTCAAACGTAAGTTTCAAGTTGTACAAAATTACATTTTTAATTTCATTTGATTGCACTAGATTATTATTATAATGTTTCACATGTATGTTTTACATGTATTAATATTTTTCTCTTTTATACATAGGATCCTGGCGGGTCATCATCTACTTAGGGAACTGAGGCTACTAGCACACCTCACATGAGTTTTACGCAGGTTAGTAAATCTCTTTACACTTTGTTTCTAATTACCGGAAGTTCACGTGGATTACATGCTTTGGACCTTTGTTATGTGGTGCACAGTCATGTAGATTTAAATATTGATTTGTAAATATTTTTTGTATATCTTATGACTGATAGAGAGACTCTTCCATATACGTAGACTGTGGAGGCTACTGTAGATACTGCCATAGCATCTGCAGATCCACTAACTGAGGTACAATTTTTTAAATTTGTTAAATTTTGGAGTTTCATTATTTCTTATTGCGTAAATCTACAATATCAAATTTTGTATGTATATGTGAAATATTTAATTTGAAAATTAATTATTTGTATGTAGCTTACCCCTCATGAGTCTATTGTTGTCCCTGCGATGCATCAACAACAAATTGATAGGGATCATGACATTGTGGTAATATTTCACATGCATTTTAACTAAATTGTACAAGTTTCTAAATTTTGAATGTATTTTAAAATTTTGGGTGTTAACAACTTGTTGTTTATGAATGTGCAGGTTAGGTTGCAGGCATGCTTAGAGACACCTAGGACCACACGGATGAAATCCGTAGTGGTATCTCCCTCCACTACATCCCCATGTCGTGGATATGCTACTTCTAGTAGGGCGAAGAGAGGGAAGATGTTTCATGAGTAGATTTATAGTCCACCTGGATGTAGATATGTGGTCATGAGTAGAGTCATATCCATTGTATATATATAGCCTTTTGGGACCGCATGTGGTCCCATATGTACATTATGACACACTTACTTCGAGATGTACACATACATTATGAACTTATACATATATATTTTCAGAGACGTGCGTCTGGAGCACACTTTATTTGATTCTTATATATATCCATGTGTGTTGGTTTTCATAATGATAAATCTGAACTATATATGTTTGATTTGATTTCATTGCATGTATGATATCCTTCTATTTATATCATTATAGAATAAATGGTTGGACATTGAAGAAAGATAATAAGAGTACTATAAACTGAACAATTGATAAATAAAGAACATGATTCTAGAATAAATTGTGTTTTTGAGTACACATTAGTAACTAGATCAGAGGGAAGGAGCAAGGGCCACTCCTCTCCGATGTGAATGGAATTTTTATTTATTTCTTGTTCAGCTATTCTAATGTTTTTTACTTCTAGTATTAATGTGCTTGAATTATCTAGACAATATTTTCATTCATGTATGTTTATGTTTTCATGATCATAGAATTAGAAGTATTGTCCCCAGTTCTTACTATCTTAAATAAATTCAGAATAGATCCTTTAATCATGGAAGTTGTGTTATTTCTAGTTTGATTAATTTTACATTCTTAATATGTTCCAAATCATCTCTTCATTGCAAATAGGCTTGGACACAACATTGATATGGACAAAGTATTAAATTACTAAAGCGTGGTATGATCCAAAAAATAGATCTAGAAGTACCAAATTCTATGTATTTACTTTTTGAAACTTGGAAAATATACCCTCAACATGTTCATCGTTATGGAAAATGGTGAAGTCAAGTTAACGATGATTCTTATTATATTTTGTGTATTGACTGTGTGGTGGTTACACAATTACCGCAACAGTTGCGGAACCGCTTCTCTTCACAGAGTAGTAGTTGCGGGACTGCTATCTGTAGGCACCAACAGTTACGTAATTGCCGCAGTGATTATGCAAACACCTCCTGTAGAAAGTAGTGATTTTTTCCTTGACGATGCCAAAATGGGAATCTAAATAGTTGAAAATGTTTAGACTTCCAAAACTAGTTCGTTTCTCATCTCCTTTCATCCTTGGATATAACAACTATAAATGCAAGCACATTTAATCATCTAAGTAAGTCATTCAGAGTGAATTCAAGTGTGAGAAAAGGGGGAAAGTTTTCAAATTGTTTTGGTTTTGTTCATAGATAACTAAGTTCTTTCTCGTTGAGGGTTATAAACAAGTGAAGCAAGTAGAGAGATCTTAAATCGTTGTTAAAGGACATATTTTGGTAGTGATCTTGTATTGTATTGTATTGGAGATTTATATAGTGAAGTGAATAAATTTCGTACCTAGCTAGAGTTTTTCCCACATTGGGTTTCTCTAGGATAAAATTCTTGTCTCCTTGTCTTGCATATCTAAATTTCAGTATTGTATGAATGATTATTTCATAACATATTGGATAATAATAACTTTGGTAATTGTTCATTTATCATCACTAAGATAAGATCCATTTATAGTTTAAAAGATGCAGTTTATGGACCATAGATTTTAAGATGAAGTGTTTTTGTGTGGTTTAACTTGTGTTTCTACAAGATGGAGGCAGATGTGGCAAGTCTATCCAAATATGTGAGAAATATTTCCTTGTCTATGGGAAATATTTAGTCCATCATGGGAAGAACAACCCCATACCAAACTTACTCCTCCTCCATTAAAAGAGAAGGTGAAGATATAAATTTATCCTTATGATGGGGACATGAATTTTGATAAGTTAGACCATTGGGTAACTCAAATTGAGGTATATTTTAATTTGCGTCAAATCAATGACAGGCAATAAATTTCATTTTCAAGGTTAAAATTAACCATTCATGCTTTAACCTGGTTTGAAGTCAGTGAATGTAGATGAGACTTGTTCTCAAGCCCACTATCTAGAGAATTCTAGGTGAATGCTAGAGGAGGTGGTGTTTTGATGCGCAAAAGGGTCGTTGCTTCTAGGCTACTTCGTTTGGGCGTAGTCCCTTAAGAGCCCTGAGACCAAAATATCGTTCAACTTCGACGGGTGACTACTCAGACTCCATGGCACCTAGAGATGGCTCATCTAATCTAGAAGCTTGGCGTAGGGACCCTCTACAATATCCTCTCTCGGTTTTTTCCTTCTCATTTTGGTGCTCTCGCTGTCCTATTGTTTGTAAACGCGCGAAATAGTGCAGTTGGAGCCAGTGTAAGGCTGTCGAACGCTATATTTTGCAAACGGTGGGTCGTGGCACCGAACTGACTACACCAGAACATTTGGGTGGCCAAGTGAATGCTATAGGAGGTAGTTTTTTGGTGCAAAAAAGGGTTGTTGCTTCCGGGCTACTTCGTTCGGCCGTAGTCCCTTAAGAGCCCTGAGACCAAAATATCGTTCAACTTCCACGGGTGACTACTCAGACTCCGTGGCACCTAGAGAGGCCTCGTTTGATCTAGCACCTCAGTGTAGGGACATTCTACAATAGCCCCTCTCAGTTTTTTCCTTCTCATTTTGGTGTTTTCGTTGTCCTATTGTTTGCAAATGCGCGAAATAGTGCAGTTAGAGCCAGTGTAAGGTTGTCAAACGCTATAGTTTACAAACGGTGGGTCATGGCACCAAACCAAATACACCAAAACATCTAGGTGGCCAGGTGAATGCTAGAGGAGGTGGTGTTTCTATGCGCGAAAGGGTCGTTGCTTCCAGGCTACTTCGTTCGGGCGTAGTCCCTTAAGAGCCCTGAGACCCAAATATCGTTCAACTTCGAACGGGTGATTACTCGGAATTTGTGTCACCTAGATATTTATCGTTAGATCATAGAACCTCAACATAAGGACCATCTACAATATCCTATCTCAGTTTTTCCCATCTCCAATTCGGTTCTCTCGCTGCCCTATTGTTTACAAATGCGTACAAAAATAGTGTAGTTTGAGCCATTGTGTAAGATTATCCAACGCTATATTTTGGAAATGGTGGGTTGTGGGCACCGAACCAACTGCGTCAGCACGTTTGGGTAGCCCAAGTGAATTATAGAGGAGGTGATCATCTTGGTTCATGACAAGGGTCATTGCTTTCCGGGCTACTTCATTCGGGGATAGTCCCTTAAGAGCCCTGAGACAAAAATACCATTCAACTTTGACAGGGTGATTACTCAAACTCCATGGTACATCTAGAGAGGCATCATCTGGATCCTACAACCTCAGCACAGGGATCCATATACTATATCCTTTACTCTCATTTTTTTCCTGTCTCTAATTCGGTGCTCTCGTCTGCCCCTATCCCTATTGTTTGCAAACTCGTAAAATAATGTAGTTTGAGCCAGTATAAGGTTGTCAAATGCTATACTTTGCAAACAGTGGGTCGTTGGCACCAAACAAAATATACCAAAACAGTCGAGGGTGGCCAGTTAAACACTAGAAGAGGTGTCATTTTCAGTGCACATGACAATGGTCGTTGCTTCCGAGGCTACTTTGTTCAAGCGTAGTCCCTTAAGGGCCTTGAGACTAGAAATACCGTTCAACTTTGAAGGGTGATTACTCATACTACTGTGGCACCTAGAGAGACGTCTTGTTGGATCCTGACACCTTAGTGTAAGGACCCTCTATAATATCCTGTCTCGGTTTTTTCCCATCTCCAATTAGGTGCTCTCACTGCCCTATTATTTGACAAACGTGTCAAAATAGTGCAGTTTAAGATAGTGTAAGACTGTCAAAAGCTATATTTTGCAAACGGTGGGTCATTGCATTGAATCAGATTGTGCCGGCACATGTCTGGGTGGCTAAGTGATTACAAGAGGAGGCATCATTTCAGTACGTGACAAGGGTCATTGCTTCTGAGCCACTTCATTCGAGCGTAGTCCCCTTAAGATCCCTAAGACCAAAAAATCGTTGAAATTCGATGGGTGATTACTTAGACTCCATGACACCTAGATATTTCTTGTCAGATCCTAAACCTATAGCGTAGGGAACCATCTACAATAGTCCTATCTTGGTTTTTTCCTGTCTCCAATTTGGTTCTCTCGTTGTCGTTATTGTTTGCAAACATGTGAAATAGTGTAGTTTGAGCCATGTGTAAGGTTGTCAAACGTTATATTTTACAAACGGTGGGTCATGGCATCTGAACCTACTATGCCAAACATCCGTAGGAATGGCCTTGTAAACACTAGAGGAGGTGGTAGTTTTCAGTTACGCTAAAGGGTCTTGGTGCTTCCGGGCTACCTCCTTCGGGCGTTAGTCCCTTAAGAACCCTGAGACCAAAATATCGTTTAACTTCGACGGGTGACTACTCAGACTCCGTTGCACCTAGAGATGCTTCGTCTTATTTGGCACCTTAGTAAAGGGACAATCTACAATAGCCTTCTCTTAGCTTTAAGAATATAAAATTATCGGTACTACACACGTAGGTTATGGTCTTGTAAACCACATGGGGAGGTGAAATATTCAAAATTTACAGCACGTTTTCACTAATGTGTACAAAAGTGTTCAAAATTTACAACATTTTCAAAATTTACAACTTGAATCAAAACCATAGTAGATATATACAAAAATACACAACATTTAATAAAAATATATGAACATTTTCAAAATCTAGAACTTTTTCAAAATTTACAACAATTTCAAAATTTAAAACTTATATCATACTATGACGAGCTTCTCTGTAAATTCGAGAATTCCAATGTCTCTACCATCAGTGCCAACCACATGAAAGTGGAAGCTTTTCTGGTACCACAAACCTGAACATAAATGTGTTAGTCAAATAAATTTAAGTTTCAAATAAAAACCATATAGTAGATATATATGTACAAAATACACGAATTTAAAATAAAATATATTCAACCTGAAATCTAGATCTGGTTGAACTAAAAAATTATATATACATATATATATATTGAAAAGAAATTATATATACTATACGTGAAGAATTGTAAATTCATTTCAATGAACCATCAAGATCAAATCTACTATGAATAACATACATGATTGCTTCATGATCTGACTCTTGAACCTTCCAAAGAATCTTGTTATTAGGCCTTCCTCGATATCTATACAACTGAATATTTGGCGCTAGAACTAGATGCGAATATTAAATTATTTTCCTGTGCGTCTCAAAGTCTTCAAACACCCAAACAGACGAATTTTTTTAATGAATACCATTGAAGATCCAAGTTCCAGTAACTACCATTGACCCTGTAGGGTACTCAATATCTTTGCCATCTATAATAGGAGAAGTCAATTTATTTCTTTCATCGATGCAACAACATATGAAATAGTTTGTTCCTTCTTCATTGTCTTCTATCACAATAATTGCAAACACATGTCCTACAAATAAATAACAAAGGTTGAACAAATCAAATTTAAATTAGATATTAAAATTTCAATGGACATAACTCAATACAAAAATTAAATAAATAACCATAAATACCTTGTCGCACGAAAAATTGAAATTTCGTCAAAGTCCTTGGATGTTGCAACTTCATCTGGAGAAACAAGTCGTAATGTCTTGTAGAGGTTGATAACTAGGAAGTGGAGTTAAAGGCATACAAAATACATCCATCCACCCATTCTTTTGAATCACACTTAGTAGTGACAAATTTGATTACAAGATGCACAAAAACATGCCAACTTTCTTGTCCATGTGGCCCTCGAAGTAGCGTCTAAGCTACAAAATGAGTGCATATCACTAGACCCTGTGAGTGTCATATAATCCTCGTAGTTAACAATTTGTTGTTTCCTCTATCAACCAAAAATATTTGTGAACTGTGGAATTTTATTGAGAACCTTGGGTCATGTTGTCAATAAACCATTTCACTATGCTCTTTGCATCTTTCAATTTAGCACCATCTTTGTACTTCAAATCTTCTCTTACAAGATCTCTTTTCATACATGCCCCTGCACCATCATGCTCTCCTTTTCCATGTCCAGCCTCACTGAAACTCCAAATATGTTGCACACCTATCTTAACATGCATTCTTTCTCATCCAATAAGACATTTGTGCATTCTTAAACTGAGACGTGTAATTATCTGACCATATATAATGTTGATTGAAGCAGATGTCCCTATCAGAACAATTTCCATAAAATAACTGGAAAAAACCTTGCACAAATTCAGTAGAATAAGTACGATCATCATTGATATAAAAGTAGTACTCTCTTAAAAAAATTCTATCATTCTCTGTACTGTTGGGAGAATGTATAAATGCTATATGCACAAAAATGGAAACTTATACTGAGTTGTAATATTGTGATTGAACCTCCATTTGTGGTTATAATGTGTAATTATCTGTAAAATTGACCACTGAAACAATATTACCAATAGGAAATGTGTCCTTGCATATCTTGAACTGTTCATCCAACCACCGAGCTCAGTGTGTATGCCTATCATACTCATAAACAATTTCATCCTTAAATTTTCTCATAAATTGAAAAACAGACATATGTTCTGTAACTAACTCACACCATTTACGACTGCTTTTCCATCTTTCAACTAGTATGGCAATTGATTTATATTTATCAAACTCAACTAAACTATGCTCTCTTGCACCTCCAATTTTCTCATTGATGCAACTTCCCAATTTAGGTAATCCACTGCACGTACAAAAACTTCCATCTAAATAATCATGACTATAAAAAAAATTATCCAACTTTTCTTTCAAAAAATATCAGTAGGAATGAAATCCCTGGAAGATATTGGTGGAACTTAAACACCACATTCCGATAACATAGTTTCAGAATGAAATTTAGAATGAATAGGTAAAAATTTAGCATAATGCATCGCAATATTCAACATGTTTCCTACAAAAAAAAAATGGTGCGAGCATGGTTGATTTTCACATAGAATGGTTTCAACATTTCAAAAAAACCTTGACTAATTTTAATTTCTAGATTATCTTGTTCAAACTTACGAAAAAATTGAGTTTGAGTCATATTTAATAAATGCTTTGGATGTGGTTCACGATTAGTAGAACCAACTCTCTGTTTTATAACATCTCTTGTATTAGGTGAAACTCTAATGTTATCATGCCAAAATTTAATAACAACTTCTCTTATAGCATCAAAATTATTTTGGTCCTTACACGGTGCTCTAGCAGAAAATGCCCAAAAATTGGCATTATTGAGTGATTGAAGGATATTACATCTTCAATTGTTTTCATTAGAGTTTTTCGATTAACTTGCAACATTCAACTTGTTTACGTAATCAAATGTTGTTTTTTTATTGATTCACTTACAACACTAGTAGCAAGTACACGACGCACAATATTACTATCCCTAGTGCGTCTCTTGATACCAATAGTTTGATATGCATCATGAAGGTTTTCAACAATTGTAGAGGTTTGACCACGTATATTAGATGTTGTCAATCCTAAGGTGTTTAATGTAGGTTTCATTTTAATCAATTTCATCAAACTAACCAACAACTGACATCTTTGGGAATCTTTTAAAATTTTGAAATGATTATCCCAAATTTCAGTGGCTTTTCTTTTGATTTTTCGTTCAAAAAAAATTTCAGACATTGGTTTCAAAATGTTTTCATCAATTTCAATAAAAAAATTAGGTTTCTTACATAAAATCCTAAGAGGTGTTTTTGTCAAATTTTACTTGTTTATAATTTCAACATGAATTTCCTTATTCACATTTTCATTGTCTCCTTCAATTTCAACATTTTCTACATCATGAGTATTTAATTTTTCTTCAACATTGATAGTAAAAAATTCTTCATCATGAGTATTTAATTCAACTTCAACATTGATAATAGAAACATTACCTAGTTCTTCATTTCTTAAAATAGTTGGGATTGAAGATGAACCTCTGCTAGATTCACAAAGTTTCCGCATTCGCTCAGCATTTTGAATTTTTTTGGCCTCTAATTTGTTTGGTGTTTTTTACTTAATGACTTCCTTTTTTTACTTTGTTTTTTGTCTCCCATGATTTTTTGCTTCCGGTGATAAGAAAAACATGTAGAAAAAGATAGAATTTCACAGTAATTTGTACGGTAAGGTCAGAGAGTAAAAATCACATGGTAATTCAGACATTGGGATGTGTGTAAATATGATTTATGAAACACGAGTGCACTTTATAAACTGCAATTGCGGTTTATAAAGAGCGCTCATGGTTTATGTTAAAAAACCGCGATCACGCTTTATAAACCACGATCGTGGATCTATCTGCCGAACCTAAGCCTCGGAAAACCTTTGTTTTTCCCCAACCAAAGCTATGGAAGGTCATTATGAAGTGTAAAAGGTCAAAAAACCTCAAATCTGCTCTTCTAAAGACTTGAACCATGCTAAAAAACTAAAAACATTTCACAAAAATGGTGTCATCGCATAGGGGAGACTCTTAGCTTCGTAGAAATATTGTTTTTAAAGTGAATAGAATAAGATAAATATCATTTTATAATTTTTTACTTAACAATAGGTCTTTAAGACATTTTTTCCCTGTGAATGGTCATGTCTACGTTTAAGACTGTAACTTTTGTTTCTCTTATCAAAATATGATAAAAATTATACCATCCCAAGCGTGGACAAATTCTATACACGTTAAAAAAAATATTTGATTTCGATATATTTTTATATAGTTATGGTGGGAAAACGGAAAGCGCTCCATTTTCTAAATATTTTCATACCACTTTCACGGAAAAAATCATATGGAAAAAAAACATATTGCTAAAAAAAATACAAAATAAAATCCATCCCAAGATAGACAACTACATCTAATGTTTCACCAAAGGAAAAAAAATAATAACAAGATTTGGTCATCCAAAATGCAGGCAAACGGACTACAATCTTATAAGTTTTTTCAAAAAAAAACTAAGTCATATAATTTAAAGTGTTTAATATAGATAAACTTGTCCGTTTTTAAAAAAAAATAGTATTTTAGAAACTAGATTCCGAATGCTACGATTCTTATTTATATAATTTTTTTCTAATTTAGAGTGCGTGTATAGCTAATAATCCCTACAAGTTGAGATTTCATTTATTTTTGCAATATGACGTCCACGGATGACTCTATATTTGTCCATCAACTTCCTGCACTTACCCAGAATTTAAATTAAAGCTATTGGAATTGATTTTTTTAGTCAATATAGCCATTGTTGGACCTAAGTTAACAGTGGAGCTAATGCACAAGTTACAATAGATAGGTTTAAAATTTCAAAAACATTATCCAAGGAAAAGTATCAAGAAGCTAGAACTAAAGAAGTTGATGAAAGGGGAGTTATAAAAGGTAATATCTAAGATAGAACAAGCTTGTATAGGTGATGGAATGGAGTAATTTTATAATAAATAGAGTATAAGGATGCATTGACCCATTTCAAGCGGTAATTAACCCATTTCTTGTATTTCAAACCAAGTTGAGTACTTTGTGAACCTTGTATGGTCTTTCACATTCAAAATAAGGTGAATCGGTTAGTGTAAGCCTTGTGAAAGAGTTTTTGAAGGTTGTTGTTGCTATTGACTACAATATTAGGACTAAAGAAATTAGTATTATTACATAATCTATTATTAGCAGATGTATGAAGGCATGCATGTTGTATATTTTTAAGCACGTCTATTAATAGGAAGGTGCGTAGGTGGTGAAAGGAAATTCCCCACCCTTAGATATACTTGGAGTTCTTAATGGATATAAATGTGGTGTATGAGTGATATTTTTATATGGTGATGATGTTGTACTAGCACGCATAGCTCTATGAATATATATTTTGATATTGTGATATAACTTATTGATATGTAAATGGTTTCTGATATTTAATGGATACATATAGAATGATTATGATCGTTGATGTATCTGAGTACGGTCATGTTTTTATACAATTGATCTTGGTCTTGGTCATCTAATGTTCTTTCTAGATTAAGTCTCATATACTAATTCAATTATGTTTGAATGAGTACTTTGATATGGGTTATGATGAACTTTCATGCTAACAATTGACAAGATTACACAAAGGAGGGACCTGGTTGTTGCATACACTTTGGGTGAGCATTTAGATCCATCTGAATGAGGTGTCAACGAACATAGCACTTTAAGTATAAATAAAAAATTACATTTTGGTTTCATTATCGGGACATCTTTTCAAACACTTTTCAAGGATGTTGCATGTAGATGGCATTTTAGCTAACTCTGGAGAGCATTGAAAGTTGGGTTGAAGATGGAAAAGATAATTTTGCATGAATATATGATTCTAGACCTGATTTCAATGCACAGAAGTGGGTGGAAGATAATATTTATCATGAGCTCTATGAGAATCTTTCTAGCCTTTTTCTGATAGAGTTGTACGAGTGGTTATTAGCATATGCATCAAATAAAAGTTGGGGATACAGGTCGAGGGTGTAGACACAAGATGATTACCATACTTTGTTTTATGTGTATGAATCTTGTACTCATGTTTTAGATCATTGGTGGGTTGGTGAAGTGTGCAGTTATACTTTAGATTACACCATCTCTATGTATTCATTCCAAATGTTGTTGAGTTTGAGTTATTACACGAACCTAGAGGATATTACTTGTGTGTTATTCCATTGGCAATAAAGATCTTTATGGTAGTTTTAAATTTAGAGAAAATACTCATGGATAACTAAACAGAAGGTGTCGTGAAAGATGGCAGGCCTGGAGGTAGAAAGATAGAGGAAATAAGGATAAAGTATAATAAAGTGTGGGAGAGGGAATTGGATCGGAAGTGCAATGTTGAGGAGTCTATGGAGTTTTGGAGGATGATGGCTTATGAAATATTTGAAGCTCACGTTGAAGACATGGAGTCAGAGCATTAGGATCTCCCACACTTAGGAAAGTGAGGTATAAAATCCCCTTCATATTTGGATGAGAGAACGGTAGAGGAGATATTAAGGACCACGGGTATACATCTGATGCCACCTGACGACCTATCACTTATGGTGCTCTAGATTCATAATTAGTTATTGAGAAGCAAGATAGTATTGCTAAGAAAGAAGCAATGGGTAGGTACCATTTTGTAGTAGATTTAGAAGTGCATCATACAACACATACACCTATGGTAGCGAAAAGTACGTTGTTCTTTGGAAGTTCAATTGCAAGGTTATTTTTTAGGTGAGAATTTTGGCACATAGAATATTGGGAGCACTGCAACTTTTTAGACCATGGTAGTTCAGTTTAGTAATATAGTTGGAATGTAATGAAGTACAGATATTGGTTTGTTTCCCAAAGTAGGGGATGTGGAAAGTTCAGGAGGATCAGGATCAAGTGGATTAGGAGGATTCAGTGGAGGAGGAAATACTAGTGGAGGTTCTAGTTTGGGGTCAAGAGGACAAGGACCACAGCCATGACAACCATTGAACCAACCTCTTCCCCATTATAGTCACCCCATATGTATTATAAAATTTCTCTACACTTTCCACAGTATACGAGTGTTGAAGATGTAACTCAACATGTGCACAAGTGTGAATTTATACAGTGTGGTAAAGGAATCACAACTCCATATAGAAAGGAAAGTCAATTTTCTAATACATTTCAAGGGCACACACATAGTCAGTACAAGAATTATGATCCACATCATAATGTCGTGGATTATAATGCTTTACATGATGATTTTTTGGCTGAGTTTCATATTCCATAATTTGAGTAGTAAACCATCAACAAGCATAAGGACATTAAACACGGTTTATCAAAGGGCATGAGGGAGTATGATGCACATTTTGAAACACTACTATTGTAACACAAACTATTTCAGACACACAAGACAACAAATAAAAATACAGGATAATTTTTTTTGACTTGTTCAAAGTATAGAACGTAATTACAAGAGGACACAAAGGTTACAACTAACTCGTTGAACAACCAGGCACAACTATGACCACATAAGAAACACAGAACATCCAACACCCATCAAGGACAATTCACTTTTCTCTTTGCCAAGACACCACAAAGAACCCAACTACAATACATAGTTACAGTTAAAAACAACCCACTATGAACATCTTCGTAAGGCTATTTATTTTACTTAAACACACCCTACAAACTTCATCTTATGTTCTAGGAGATTCAAGTTTGATTTGAGAAAATTATTCTTACAAGGGTTAGAATCCTTTCTTTTACACTTAGAGACATTAGGCTTGGGAAAAACTTTCCGAAAGAGGACCATATTTAATGTGACAAAATTTATTGGATTGATTAGTTATTAGGTTAACACTAGAAGGGAGGTGGGGTGAACCAATCCCCACAAGATTATCTTAAACCAACACAAGCTACATAAATCTTATTTATACCTCCCTTGCAAAAGGCGATGAGTGTATGGTCCAACTAAAGTGGAGTGCCATAAGGTTTCAGAACTATAACCTCCTTGTGCAAGAATCAACTATTAACCACGCTTAAGAGAATATTACAATATACTATGGCAAGATTTAAAGTGAGAAGGCCAATTTATTCCATCATCATTATCTCTTTAGTTATTAACCGGTCTTTTCATGAGACTTAAAGAGTTCAACTGGATTTGGGTAAAAAAATCATTTAGCATTCTCTTTATTAAGTTCGCTAAAGGATGCACAAGTGGTTCCCAAAATGAAAGTATTAATCTTAACGTGTTCTTGTTAAAACTCCCCTACTAACTAAGACATAACTATAACCCCAAAAACCAACAATGATTTTACTTTTTTTTTAGTACTTATCGTTTCACAACCAAGACAATAAATTTTAATTCATAGCTTAAGGTCAGCGACGGTAGATTCTTTTACACCAGTAGAGAACCACTTTCTTTACAATTAAAGACTCTTAATTTTATCAACCAAGTACAACTTCATTATTATCTTATTTATTTATTCATCTATTTATTCAATTTATTTCATTATTTTGATTGTCTTTAGAAAAGGATTCCCAACACTAAAACATGCCTAGAATAGCATTGGTACAAATACCATGGAGGGTTATTAAACATGAAATTTTATGACCCGAAAGAAGAAATTACCATTACTCATTGAGAAAACTAAACATGGTTATAAAATTTCTACTTGACATGGCACATAATCCTAAGGTGTCAAAAGATTCGAATTGAATTTGGGTGAGAACAAGAAGGTAAATAAATTAGTCAAGCCATGCTACAACATTTTCATGACTGCAATAATACAATAAAGGACAATACACATACCAAGGTGATGATCGAGTTCTATTCCTAACAAAGATAATTACAAGTTTTGCTACAACATCAGGATAAGACATACCTTATTTCACAGATACCAAAAAATCTAAGGCAAGAGGCCTTCCAACCTCCATTAAAAGCACCATTGAAAGAATTACAATACATTATAGACATTTGTACAAGGAACTTCACAATTCAAACCAATGAAAAGTTTAAAAATACTTTCCTTTATCAACACATGACAAGCCATCTGCAACAAGTATTAACTCGATTCATTTCACGAGAACTAAGCATGTTAAATGACTATAACATTGCAAGAATTGTGTTGTTATCTAACATTTCAACAATGCCATTAAAGGAATGTTCTTTGTTCAAGAATGTATCCAAGTGTCCAAACCAAGAAATCAACAATTTTCACATGAGGATAAAATGTTTCACCAACCAACAAGGAAAGGAACTAAAATTTGAGTATCGTTTGCTCATAAGAGAAGATAATAAACTCATAATTAATTCCACCTATATCACAATAATGACCTTCATTAGTCTAGGATAATAAAAGGTCAAGAGTATTGACTATTTATCAAGTAAATCCTATGGATTATGTGATTGAAATATAATAGTTAAATCCGTCCATTCCAAAAAATTCACTAGAAACTTGAGAATTCCCAAACAATCATACTAACTATGGTCATAGCCTAAAAACAAAATGAAAATAATATCCAATCCTGTGCCTATTAAAGGGATTTTCATGGAAATACAGGTTGCAAGATAAACCAAAATCTATAGTTTCAATTTTAAGAAATAAGTTTACCACCTCCTCCTTACTGGATCCCTTCAAAAGTAATACATGCTAACATAATCAAAACCACTTTTCGAAATAATTTAAAAGAGTCACACAAAAAAACATTAATCTTAACCATGAACTCAATCATCACAATCATCAACTTATCTAAAAATATAAAGAAAATTTATCCCTAAATATCATATATATAACCCTTTAGGATTTTTTGACATAGGCTAGTAATGCATTTAAATAGGCATTCCATTCATAACCTTAAGACTATCCTCATAACATATCACCAACATCATAAGAAAACAAGGGTCATATTTCAATAATGCCTACAGGAATCCCAAACACATTTCAGAAATCTAAAACAAACATAAAGGTTTGGTCCCAACTTTATGACCCTTAAAATTACATTCACTAATGATCCAAAAATTATCAAAAGCCTCTCAACAAGGAAAAAAATTAATTTGACCAAGATAAGGTGAGATAATAATATTATGGCTAAAATTACAAAGCTCCCTTCTAAAGGCATCAATTCACTCTAATAGAGTAGACCACTCAAAGACAGACAAACCTGAGTACCCGATCGATCTAGCCATAGTTCCCAAAAGAAAAAATTAGGCATCACATTCAAGATCAAAGACTTATCAAGGTCCCATAAAAATATATTAATTGATCGAAAAGGCCACAATGTCATATAGGTTACATGATGTAAGTTATAATG
Organism: Taxus chinensis; assembly: GCA_019776745.2. Classification (NCBI taxonomy): domain Eukaryota; kingdom Viridiplantae; phylum Streptophyta; class Pinopsida; order Cupressales; family Taxaceae; genus Taxus; species Taxus chinensis. The sequence continues at coordinate 227,196,110 of CM034147.1, read as the reverse complement.
TACCAACACCCTATTCAAAGATTCAGGTTTGGGAACATATTAAAAGAGGGCCTCAAGGAAAATACACATGATGAAATGTCTACCAAAATGATTATGGATTTAGATCGTAGTAACTTGCTCTAGGATAGGAATAAGATTTCAAAAGAAATCCCCAAAAGTATCATAATAGAGACAATAAAATCATAGGTTAAGATAGATCATATTTTATAAAGCCCATTAAATATAAAAAAGACATATTTAATTGCTAACATCAGTTCTGTTTCTCAGCAGGGGTGCTTTCAGTAAAAAAAAACCAACAAAATATTTGAAACAACCAACCCAGTATACCCACCATCAGCAAGATATTTATACTCTTACCCCATTTACATGTACAGGAAGAAATTTCAGTTTCTTATAAAAATATAAGAAAAATACAATCATTCAACTAGGATGAAACAATAAAATAAACTCCTTAATGGACTTTAACTTGAGAATGAACAATATATAAGAGCAATGCAACCAATCCAATCATAGAGAATTTAACAGGGCCATAAAATTATGACAACAAAACAAAGGTGTGCCTTCAGACCTGGTTTACCATTCTCAATCTTAGAGATTCAATCAAATGAATACGAGTATCAAGCCATGCGACCCCCTAAGTAAAGGGTGATTAACATGATTAGAAACTAGTATCATAACATATACACATCCAGAAAGAAGGAAAGAGTCTACAATTGAAATACATAAGGAAAAATATTACTTCCCATTAGCAGTTAGCACCTAGTGCGAAGACGAGAGAAGAAATTCCAGCCATATATTACTGTTCACAACCTGTAATTCAAAAGATAAAAGAAAGAGGTGAACTCCCCCCCTTTGCAATCTAGTCACTCAATAACAACGATATAGAGGGACAATGATTACATTCAAGGTAATAAACCAACAACCACAAAACCAAACCATTTCTAGGTGTTATTTCAAGAAGAAGATCAATCATTTCATGGAATTACAAAAGGCCAGAAAAAGGGTAGGAGAACATTGCAAAATTTAGGCTTAACATGCCTCCTTGGAGCTTCCACAATGCTTCCACATCGAATCAGGGCTCAAGTAGTTGCAACACCTTCATAAGTTCAGTAGTTGGGTGTCAACGCTTGCAAAGTGTATTTTTTGGAAGTTTCAACGCATCTTCAACAGCCACAAAAAGAATCCCTCACCATAATCACATGGTCAGGAAGGCATATTCAACCACCATGAAATACAAAGAAATATGTTTTTAGTAAACAATAGATACAAAGCATGTGTATAGGCTTCTTGTTTTACGTTTTCCTTACCTCAAACCAAGAGCCAAAACATGACATGAATAAAACAAAAAAATAGTGTAAGCGGTGGCAGGGAGGAATAAATGTTGGGGGGGCTGGATGCACACCTCCAAAAAACTTCACCAATTAATTTCCATTAAACACACACATACAAAGAGGTCTGGTCGGTCAAGGTTAATTAATTATATATATATAATTTTATTTTATTTTTAAAAAAAAGAGATTCATCAATACTAATGAAAATAACCCTAACAAATAAAAGGGGTTAGGCTAATCCTCTAGAACCCAAAGTTATAGCATCATTACGCAAACCAAAAAATCAAGTTCTCGTTATGCTAATAAGGGAATGCTTGAAAAGACACTCTGGGGCACCCAAAATCATCGAGAAAGCAAAATGACAACTCCAAGAGGAATGAAAGAAAGAAGACATGCTAAAATACTTCACAACAAGATCAAAAACACCTATCAATCAAAAGGGAGCTCAAATACTCATCTGATGATAAGCAACATGGTGAAAGATACAAAATGGGGCATTACATTCTCCTCCCCTTAAGAAAGCATCATCCTTACTGCGACATAACACTGAAGGAACGAAAAAAGAGTAAGCAACTAAGAAAAAATAAAGATGAAAGGTACACCCTATGGTAAAAATTTATAGACATTTAAAGAATGACCATGGATTAGCCTTAGAAACATTTTTACCAAAAGTTTAACTTTTAAAGTTATGTGAAGATTTGCAGTTCCCTCGTATTCATTATTTAATTAGTCTCTTTTTATTTACATTATTTCCAATTTAAGTTCTTTTAAATTTCATCATTGTAGTGTTGTTTGTTTATTCATTCTTGTGGGTGCCCAAAATGAACTGCTATCACAACACCCTACCAGGGTCATACATAACACTAAATATTCACAAGCTTAGGAGTACATAATTTCATAACAGTACCACACCATAAGATATTAGTCAAATACGGAAGGGAACATACATAGTCCACATAACATAAAACTTGTCACACAGCTATGACTGATGTATAATACTCAATCAAAAGTGTACTACAACAACCAAAAATTTCCACAATTCCACAGATGGAAATTTCACATAACTCAAAACAATAGCTATAGGTACATAGTGTCAAAAGGGCATCAACGCCATATCCACAACATAACAAAATATATCCAACTAACATGAGTAACACATACAACATAGGACCACTCCCGAGACATCACAATAACTCAATATATATCTTGAAATCTCAATCATACATATAGATATCTTATGCCTCCCTCAATGTATTATGTCTCCCTCAAGTCTCTTATGCCTCCCTCAATCTCTTATGCCTCCCTCAATCTCTTATGCCTCCCTCAAAACTCTTATGACTCCCTCAATCTCTTATACCTCCCTTAATCTCTGATTCCTCCCTCAAGTCTATTATGCCTCCTGAAATCTCTTATGCCTCCCTTAAGGAGGCCAGTTTCCCTATGGCCCTAGGCACATAAGGCCAGTCCCTATGGTCCTAGAGCACACCCCTAACCCAAGTGACATAATAACTCATGCTTCACCAACCTGCTAGTTATCTATAACTCCTTGGGGCCTACCCCCATACAACAAAGAGAGTCCATAGGTCCAACCATTTCATGGTGTATCCCATGACCATATTCCATAGATAACGACAATAGAACCAACATAGCTAGCTAATACAAATGCAAAGTGGAAAAGTTAAAGCCTTGGGAAAGGTAGTAAAATCTTAAAATTTAAAAAAATCCAAAACTAGGTAAAACAAATGGTGAAATAGCCATAGTTAGTGTCAAAAATCCACATGTTGGTACCGCAAACCAAGGAAATGCCCAAAATGTAAACATGAAAAACAAGAAAATTACTGGTCCTTGCAAAAATAAAATAAAAAGGTCAATTTATGAATAAAATACACATATAGCATAATGCATTACGATGACTATGTGACCCTATCTGGCCACCAAGGAAGTGTAAAACAAGTCACTGACACTCGAAACATGATCCTTAGCTTTTAAAATAACATATCAATAGTAAAACTGTCATTATCTCTATTTGAATCATCTCAGCACCACTTCGACAAGGATAAACATAGTCATAGTTATACTCAAGTTGCATCCATACAATTACAATGTAAGGAGAGAGGAAAGGATCATAGGTCATCAACTACGAAACCAAAAGTTGGCTCGATTTACTGGCCCATGGTATACAATTCCTCACTCTAAACATACACTTTTACTGATTTCCTCGAGGTTTATTACTGTAAGGTTCACAACATAACATGTTTTCACAATACCACACAATGGTACTTCACACATATTAACATAGTTCCTTCACATGATACATAAACAAGAGACATCACATACATTACATTCACAATTTATGAACACCACATCACCACATGCTGCACATAAGGTGCAATCACTATATGATAGGGATCATAGACTCACCATATGTCCCAAATTTATGACATTAATCATTGCATATTACATGAATTTTACTTGTGATGAGCACAATTATAACACACAATCAACTGCCATATAACATGGGAATACACACATTTCTACACCAATGCTAATGAAATCGCTAAGAAAGCTAGTTCACTACAATCAACCTGGCCACACAACATATTAGCACACTTGCACATCACAAATGCTAAAAGCATCTAACACTCTAAAATACACAATCACATTTCTTCCACACACACCACAAAGTAGTGTTTCACACTCAAATTCACATATAATTCCTGAAAAGGAGAGATAATACTCTCACCTTTAACACATCAACATGCCATCAGTTACGCATTAAGTGGCATACACAACATGTGCGCTCACAATATCACAATTACAACATAGTTCAGATCACGCTTAAATCAAATTACTCTTGCAATATCAACCACCATCATTTAACACCATCACAAATCCAATTTGGCCTACAGGTTTGAGAGCATTAACCTCTGCTCTAATACCATGTATAATACACACTATTTCAAACACACAAGTCAATAAAGAAAAATATAGGATAATTGTTTTTTTGAATTGTTTGAAGTATAGAACGACATTACAAGAGGACACAGATGTTACAAATAATTGTTTGAACAACTTGGCACAACTATGACCACATAGGAAATACAAAACATCCAACACCCATCAAGGATAGTTCACTTTTCTCTATGATAAGACACCACAAAGAACCCAACTACAAAAAATAGTTACAGTTCAGAACAACCCACTATGAACATCTTCTTAAGGTTATTTATTTTACTGAAACATGCCCTTCAAACTTTATCTTACATTCTAGGAGATTCAGGTTTCGTTTGAGAAAATTCTTCTTACAAGGGTTAAAATCCTTTCTTTTACACTTACAGACATTAGGCTTGGGTAAAACTTTCTGAAAGAGGATCATCTTTAATGTGAAAATTATTTTATTGATCATTTTTTAGGTTAACACTAGAAGGTAGGTGGGGTGAACCAATCCCCACAAGATTATCTTAAACCAACACAAGCTACAAAATCTTGATTTAGACCTCCCTTGCAAAAGGCAACGGTCATAAGGTCCAACTTAAGGGGAGTGCGATAAGGTTTAAAAAATACAACCTCCTTATGCAAGAATCAACTATTAACCACGCTTAAGGGAAGATTACAATATACTATGGCAAGATTTAAAGTGAGAAGGTCAATTTATTTCATCATCATGATCTCTTTAGTTAATAACTGATATTTTAACGAGACTAGAAAGTTCAACTTGATTTGGGTAAAAGAACTTCATTTAGCATTCTCTTGATTAAGTTTGCTAAGATATGCACAAAGGGTTCCCAAAATTGAATCATCAGACTTAAAGTATTCTTGTTCAAAATCCCCTACTAACTAAGACATAACTACAACCCCAAAAAAAAACAATGATTTTACTTGCTTTTTGAATACTTATCATTTCAAAACCAAGACAATAAAGTTAAATTCGTAGCTTAAGGTTAGCATGGGTAGATTATTTTACACCGGTAGATAACCACTGTCTTTCTAATTAAAGACTCTTAATTTTATCAACCAAGTACAACTTCATTATTGTCTTATTTATTTATTCATCTATGTATTCAATTTATTTCATTATTTTTATTATCTTTAGAAAAGGATTCCCAACCAGTAAAACATTCCTAGAATAACATTGGTACTGATACCATGGAGGGTTATTAAACATAATAGTTTTATGCCCAGAAAGAAGAAATTATCATTACTCATTGAGAAAACAAAACAAGGTTATAACATTTCTACTTGACATGGCACACAATCCAAAGGTGTCAAAAGATTCGATTGAAATTTGGATGAGAACAAGAAGGTAACAAAATTAGTCAAGCCACACTATAACATTTTCATGACAGAAATAATATAATAAATAAAATACACATAACAAGGTGATGATCGATTTTTATTCCTCCCAAGGATGATTAAAAATATTTCTACCAAAAAAAGGTAAGACAACTTCATCTTACAAGTACTAAAAAATCCAAGGCAAGATGCCTGCCAAAATCCGTTATAAGCACCAGTCCAGATTTACAACACTATAGACATACGTACAAGGAACTTCATAAATCAAAATGATGAAACCTTTACAAATATTTCCTTTATCTACTCACACAAGCCATTTACAAGAAATTATCCATTCGGGTCTGTAGTGCCCACTTCCCTTTGACACTTTTAGATACTGATTTTGATACTATTGATCATATTATGGACACTGTCATGTTTTCTTTTAGTATGATGGTTAGATGTTAAATCATGGATTATTATTGATCTGGATTCAGTTATTATGCTTGATGATTACTAGAGACATTTTCTATATGTGGTTGATGATATACTGTTTGACATGGACATATTATAGATGTTGATTTGGACTTATGATATTGGATATTTTGAGTAGATCTGGTATGGTAGATTTTGATGATGATATAGTTGATTTATTTAATTAAAAATGATAATGTTGAATTATTGATATTGTTGTGATCTGTGTGTTTAGATGATTTTGAGATAGTGTTTATATCATTTTGGATGTTTTGATATGGCCACAAGGCTGAAGGAGGTATTTGCATTTTGCGGGGTAAAAATCACAACAATGTTGGGGGGAGTGGAGACTAACCATATTGAAATTTGGGGTGAAATCAACAAGGTCACCATGGCAACTATGTTATGAGTTTGTGTGTTGTGTTATGTTAGGAATTCTCATGGGGGGGGGGGGGGGGGGGGGGGGGGGGGGGGGGCGGGGGGGGGCACGTGGGATTTCCATTATATGTGACCATGGGATAAGTGTTTTATTTATGTGTTCCTTTTTTATTATTGCTGTATGTACCTTATTTGTAATGTGTTCCTTCTTTTAATTAATTTAAATGTGGTAGATTAATGCGATAGTCATATAGTTAAATTTTATTTAAATTAAATTGGGATGTGGAATGTAATTAATAAAGTTGTTGTCTTAGATATTAATGTTGGAAGAGTGTGTAAGTTATCATGTAAGAATGTGTAAGAAATTGTAAGAGTATGTAAGGCATATTTTGGAAGGTCTAGCACTCCATGTTTTATGGAATTCGAATTTGACCTTGGAGGCCAAATTTGGAGGCTTGTGGGACAAGTTAAACTTATCCCACACCTCTTAAATTGATCTACCAACCATGCCTATGGTTTGGAGGTTAAATTTAGGTATTTATAATGCATTTTGAAGTGACAATATGTAAGTTTTAGTTGCACTTCCCTTACATGTTTTTAATTTGGTCCTTTTGGAGTATGGACATTTTTGGAGTATGTAAGTGATTTTGTCATTTTTTATTTATTGTGCTTTGGTGAAGGATGTTGATTTTCCTCTTGGGGTTGAGGAAAAATGATGTGGCATCCCACATGGATCCACATCATCCTCTTCTCTTCCCTCTCCTATAAAGTGAAACTCTTTGCTTGTTTATGGTTGTTGAAACTTTTTTATTGCCTCTTGGGGCCACATTTTTTTTGGTGTTGTTTATTTTGGAGATTGTTTGAGGAAGAGCTTGGAGTCTTTTTGATTGCTTATACTTGCTAGTTTTGGACTGCACTTTGACATTGTGGAAAGATTGTGAGCTTGGAACAAACTCCATTATGGAGAGGTAGGCATCTTGAAATGTATTTTTTAAATGCTTTCCTTCTCTTGTATGCATTTTTGAATGGTGTTTGTGTTTACATTCAAGGCTGGGGAAGAATGCTTAGGTCAAGGTGTAGGAGAAGGCTATGTGGATTTCATATCGGGGGGGCATAAGGGATTGCCAATGGCACAGTTTTATTGTGGAGGGAATTTTGGTTTGGGATCCACCTTGGAAAATAAACTACTTGCATTTCTTGCTATGGGGGGGGAATAAGGGATAAACTTGGGGGGGCATAAGGAGGGGCTGGGAGATATAAGGTTTATGCGGTTGATATGATTATTGGCAGTATGCATTTTGGTGGATGCCCAATTCCAAATTGGGAGGCATAAGGAGTTCCCCATAGTCATTTCTCTTGTTGGCTTGCTTGATCAGGCCTATGTGTTGTATGAATTGTTTCAAATGCAGTTGGGAACTGATGTCTTATTTTAAACTATGCATTTTGTTGATTGTATGCAATGTGAATGTTGCTTGTATGTGATAGAAGCCTTTGTTGCCATGTGTTGATATTCATGCTTCATTTAAATATGGTTGGGGCTCGGGGGCCAATGGGTAAGGATGGATTCTCCTTTCTCATTTGATGTCTTGGTTGGGTGGAGAGTATTGCCTTTCCCCCTTCCTTGTTGTGATCAAATTTCCAAAGGAGAAGAAACAAGCATGTTACTATTCGGAGAAGAAATTTCACAGTTTGATAGTCATTTATTTTGAGTAAATTCAATGTAACCTTTCCCACCTTGAGTGGATGAGATGTATAGTAATTGTGATGTGAAGTTGTTGCAATCTAGATGGAAGATTTAAATTGAATTGACAAATGCACAAGAAGAAGTATACTTCTCTGTTTTACTTTGGAAAGAAAATATTAATAATGTTTCATACTTTGTATTTGGAAATTTGAAACCAATTCAAATTGGAAAAGTGACAAGTTGTAAAAGTGTTATGAAATTATGAATAAAGGATTGAAGTAGTTTTCAAAATTGTAATGTGTATTAGATTTGAATTGTTGTCCAAGAATGAGATTCTGTTTTGTAAAAGAGTAAGAAACAGTGTTGTATGTTTTATGTACTATATTTGAATTCAAATGGAAGGTGATAAGTTGAAAGTAATGCATTGTTAATCATCAAAATATTTCATTCCTTTCCTAAAAGTGATTTGCATGTTAGATGTGAATTATTGTTGGAGATTGATTGTTGTTGTAAAGAAGAATGCATATGGAATGAAAGTTAATGTTATTTTCCTTGCAAAATGTATATTAAAACTGAAATCAAAGATGTAGTTTCATTTAGAATTGGATGGATGATTTAATAAGAAATGTATTTGACTAAATTAGGAATCATATGCACATCCAAAACACAAAGAAAGGATAAATAAATTTCAAGGAAACAGTCCACTGTATTAAACTCATTACTGGCAATTTATGTTTTATTAAAAACGAGCAGTTTGATCTTACACTCAACAATAAGTTATGAAACTTTGAAATTCACATTTAGGAAGACTTAAGAAACTCAAATTCACTAAAACAGTTAAGAATGAATCTTGAAAACTTAATAAATTTCAATTCAGAGCTTGCATTGTCATTTTTCCGTCTATTGCCGGAAAAATGAAACCTTGAATAGATTGGATAAATTGACTTCCATAAAACACTCTAAACCCTCCCTAGACTGATCCTTCATGTATGTTTGACATGTTGAGGGAAGGAGGAGTTCAAATTTTATCAAAATTATAAATTAGAAAATTGTAAGTTTGCCAAATAAAGGCCTGCAGATCGTTTTTACAAAATTGACCCTTAAAAATACATCAAAAATAAAATTTGATGTTCTATGTACAAATAGGGCATCAAGAGATTTCCAAAAAGTACTCATTTTCCCAAAACTAAGCTTTCTAGCTCAAGTTATGACACTTTGAAGTTTTTGTGCCTTGGCGGGAAAATTTGAGAAAAATTTCCCTCACGGGCCCGCAATCCAAAAATTTCCCATCAAAACTGACTTAGAATTTTTTTTTGAAATTTTGGGCTCGAAAAAATTTCACTTTTCCCTCCGCCGACCCACATCCAATCAGAGGATGCCACGTGTCCTCCAGGGGCTGAGGCGGAGGTGCGGAAAGAAATTTTATCCCTTAAACTTTTTGAAATTTTTTGGAAAATTTTCACTTTTACCTCTGCCGGCCCGTAGCCAATCAAAGGGTGCCACATGTCCCCTTGTGGCTACGGTGGAGGTGCAGGTTCTTTTTAACCCCTTAGCTTTTAATTTTTTTGGGAAAAATCATTATTTTGGCCCCGTCGGCCTGCGGCCAATGAAAGCATGCCACGTGGCACCTTGGGGGTGGTGGCAGGGGTTCAGGAGAAAATTCATTTTTGGGCCTTGGCAAAAATTACAAAAGTCCTCCCGCAGCCTGCAACCCTACCTTCTCCATCATTTTTTCTCCTTTGGTGGGCACATAGACCCGCGTGTCTTTTCTTTCCTTTTTTCCCTTTTGGCGCTAAGCGATAAATCGGTCTGCCGCCCCGCCCTTTCTCTTCTCCTGTTTGCCTTGCGCTTAGGACCTAACATGTGTCCCTAGTAGACCTGCAGGGGCATGGAAGAAAATTTGATTTTTTTTCATGTGATGGGAAAAATTTCCAATGCCGCCTTGCGACCCACCAACCCGCCCAAGGTGCACTCCTCCTCCTCTTGCCACGTGTCCCTATGGGAAAATTTGACCCCAGAACTCCACCCACTCATAACTTGAGTTCTGCTTGGAGTTAGGAGGACTTATTTATATCACCAGAAAGGTGAGAAAATTTCCTATCCATTGGGAATGGTTTAGGGAAATTTTTAAAGAATTGAATATGAGAAAAATCTAGTTAAAGTTATGAGCCTGTTAGAGAGTTGGTATGGGGTAAGATTACTCCCTGAATCTAACTAGAACATCTAACCCTAAAATTTAAACCTTGTAAATGTGTTATAAGTTCATAAAGGAAAAAAAAAATTGGTAAGTAGGTTTTGTTTCAGAACCTATTAGTGAAAAATGATGTCTTGCAACTTAGTTGTAGACACTTCAAATCAAAAAAAAAATCCCATAATTTCTAGCTAACCCTAGGTTGTTTCTTGGGTCTCAAGTGGTTGTTTGAATGGGCATTAAAGGGTCAGTTCGTGAGAACTAAGCACGATAAACTCTATAACATTAAGACATTGTGTTTTTATCTAACTGTTTCAAAAAGAAGAACCCTGTTGTTTATGAAAATAATCCAAGTGTCCAAAACAAGAGTAATTAAAAGGTTTCCCAGAAGGATAAAATGTCATAATTAAAAGGAAGGAACTAAATTTATTTGAGTATCATTTTCTCATAGGAGAAGTTAATAAACTATCATAATTAATTCCACCTATATCACAATAATGACCATCATTTCTACATAATAACATTTTGAAAAGAAACCAGTTACAAGAAAAGAACTAGTTCAAAACATGATTTGTCCCCATTTAGTTAAGTTAGTTCACCAAACCAAGGATTCACTATAACACTATCAGTTCCCAAACAATTCATCAACATGGAAATATCTAAAAATAAAATGAATTAATAATATTAAGATGTTGTACCTATAAAATTTAATTTTATATCAGTATAGAATAAATAAATAAATAAATAAATAAGGAAGAAAAACACAAATGACCTAGCATGGGCCACATCCTGTCCTTACAATCCTACTATCAAAACCTTCTAAACCAAGAGAATGCCTTAAGAAAATAACAAACTTGACAACAACAAACATAATAATTTTATATATATATTACATGAGGTTTACTCAATCATTCACAAGAACACAAACATAGGATACATTGTTTATAAAGGACCTTCCGTCAACAACCAGTTGACATCAAACCTATCTGATCAACACATAAACATTCTACTAAAATGACATCAAGAAGGTTATAACACAACATGCATCACAAAAACAAATCAACCACTAAATTCCCAAATACACCAACCTCTAAGCTATAGGAGAATGAAATTTAAATAGTTTTAACAAGAAAAACGTAGAGTACTATCTTATGCATAAAACCAAGGTCCCAACTTTAAGGATTGAAAACTTCCTTAATAATGATCAAGTAGATCTCACATCTTCCAACATATGTGACACAAAATCAAGGTATGAACAAGAGTCTTTACACTAACATTTTAATTTATCCCGAATATGTGAGTACTATCTCAAGGAGACATTTTTTAGGATCAACTACATTCCTCAAAACATACAACAGTCACCAAGGGGAAAAGATGATCCCAAAGACGAAAAACTCCAAAAGATGAACAAAAACTGCTACCAAATTATGATGATCACACATGACGTTTGAAGACTAAATAGTTCTCCGAAGGGTTTACAAATAATAAAATAACTGACCCAATTTGATAGTAATACCAACTTGGTTCAATTTAAAAATTAGTCAAGTTAAGTACAAACTCAAGCCGACCCGAGGAGGGGGTAACTAGAATCTGAAATGAACTTAAAAAAATGATAGAGACAAAAATTACATCGTTCACCTATACATTATGTACTTACAATGCTCAAATAATATTTTTCAAATACCCAACATGATCCGAAATGAAGGATTACGAACCAAACAAGAATCCGAAAATAGGCACTATAAAATCACGTCGAAACAACAATTTTTGATAAAACAACCAAATTGTAAGAACATCAAAATGAAAAAGGAAATTTCATTACAGGACCCCCCCCCCCCTTTTTTTAAATTATTATTATTATTAACAAAAAAATTGACCCAACTAGTATTTATTAAAACCCAGAAAACAATATAAGAGGCTTCAAACAACACGGTCGATTCTAACGTTGGGAACTAATATCCTCCAATAAATTACGAAGGATGAAGGGAAGTAGAAACCACACACTAAAACCATCACACGAAACATCTATATGAAGAGCATGGTCATTTAATGAATTATTTAAATAATAATATGAGACTCAAGGGTATAGGGCATATCGTGCTTGATTTATTTCCCACAATCGAGCACATGCGAAACAGGGTCTGCAACAGCATCTCAAGCCTAAACTCCATTTTCCTTTAGCTTGTTGGGTGGTCCACACTCTTCTCACAACCAATTTTGGCACAATCAGGTTACGGCCAGGGTATGGAGTCCCCCAAAACATTGATTTACAATATCCTGAAGAAAATGTGGTCTCTAGGAAAATAGTGATAGAAATTGGAGCACAAAAAGGGGTTCATCTATGGCCCTGATTCCACCATATAAGACCAAAAAATTGGTTTCCAACCTGCTTAACCCTCCTTTCAGTTACAGTGCCTTGTATTGTATGCAAAACATGGAAGAGAAAAATATAATAGGGAGGTGAACTGCCCGACAAAGTGCCTTAAAGAGATGTGGTCTTAGGAGATGCCATGACTGCATGATATGCACAATAGGTGCCTAGAAAAACAAACACAAAAGTTTCAAAGGATTCTCCACAGAAGTTTCAACATCTTCAACCATAAAAGGGAACCAACACATCATTGAATGAAACCAGTAATAAGCCAATCAATAGACTCCCAGATCAAGCATTTTCTTTCCCCAAAATGAGGCAAAACATGGCATGAGGAAGTCAAAAAAGGTAGAGTAGGTCATAAAGGGTAAACAGGTCAGAAGTGGTTGAAAAGCATCTAGGAAAGATAGGCGTCCAACCTCCCCCTCACTTGGCATTTAAACCAAAGCAAAAACCAAAATGTCTTGCCTTAAAAAAAATAAATGAGTGGTAGGTGCTCTCCTTCCACACATTACTAATGGCCAGGTCTTTTCAAAAAAATAAAATAAGTGTAAGTGGCCAACAAGGATGAGTAATTGGTGGGGGTTGGTTGGATGCCTCCACAAGATCAAAGAAAAAAAAATTATCAACAAAAACTATATTTACAAAGAATGCATGACGCCTAGACGACTGAGTAGGAAGCATTAAAAATTAAACATGAAAACCACGTCCTAAACAAAGGTTCCAATAATGACAAGCTCCTCCTCTTTTGTTAAAAATGAGGCTTGGGCATGAGAGAAAACAACATTAAAATAAAATAGTTTAAAGGGAATCAATGACAATATTGATAAAAATTGACACTTAAAACCAATGATCATCAATCAAAAATTCAAATTATAATATTATTATTAACATTATTTTAATGGTTTTATGGCTAAAAAACAATAATTATTAATCATATCAATGACGACAAAAAGGAAAGCACAAATAAGAGACAGCAAGATTTTCCTTTAATAGGATAATCATAGAGGACGCTACAAGGTCCACAGTTGGAGGTGCTGACTACAACTCAAGAAGATAAGAAGGAGAGGGATGGTACAAAATCTTCACTACAACAAAGACAAATTCAACTAATGGTCAACGGGAGCACACACACCACCTTCCCATGCTTAGCAATAGGGTCGTTGGGTCAAGAACTAGGGTAACTTCGAACGGGGCATTACAATTGTCATAGTTTTCTTATGATATTCATCTAAGTCAGCATGCACAATGGTTTCATGGAGGGTTTTTGAATCCATTCCATAGATCCCTTTCTCATAAGACATATATTGATCCATGGGAGGCCTTAGAAGAAGCTTTGCATGATGAGGCAGTTGGGAATGTAGATACTAGAGTAATCCCATTTTTATAAGCATAGATTGTAGTCATGGCTACTAAAATAGAGAAACTTTCTACTAATTCATCTTATGAGACACGTAATGGAATATGGTGCATGGATTGCAAGGTCGAAGGACACACCAAGGATAATTTCCCTAACAAATCAGTGTGGGCCTTATTTCTAGATTGTGATATTTTTCATTTGGACCATGATGTGAGTAGATGCCCTATTTTTCATCGTTCATTCTGAAAGAATGTGTCTATGTATTGTAGTATTTATAAGACCCATACTCATGAAACTAATCACTACAGATTGATTGATCATATCCATGAAGCCATTAAGACTGGTGTGCGTTAGACTAGTGTATAAAATGGATTGAAAGAAAATGAAGGATAACATAATCAAGGGAGCACTAATTTGGATAATAAAAATAAAATATTCCGTGGAGGATATAGAAATTGAGGTCATGGCGGTGGTAGAGGATGTTTTACTAGAGAAACCTGCTATACCTATGGATCTGTTGATCACTATCAGTGCAAGTTCCCTAATAATGTACTTTTCTCTTGGTGTGAAAATTAACATAAGTTAGAAGAATTTTTTGACCTATATGAGCATATAAGAAAGAATCATAAGAATAATGATAAGGGAACAGGGATGATTAAAGTACTGATAGGGGCAATGGGTTGTTGTTGATCAGTGGATGTCAAAAAAAGAACTCGATCCTGAGTTACAACTTATTTTAATTACCACATGTGTTGAGGCTACGGGAACAGGAGAGAATCTCAATTTCAAACTAGTTATTATGAGATAGGAGGTGATACATGGTAATTATCTGTATCTTACACATAAAAAGGAGGTTTAATATGAGACTATGGATGTCATCAAGGACTTGCAAGGATAAATTTAGTGCTTGAAGGAGTAGGCGTACGTGATGATGTGCAAAGAATTTTTAACTCCTACACAAGGACGTAGATGACCTAAAAGAGGTATGTAGGATGTTCCACTAAGAGAACATCATTCATCTTCTAAGTGAATAGTTTCAAGAATAGGTACCGCATTTTGGGTCTGACTGCAAGAGAGAGATACTTCATGCAAATCTACCTCCTCATAGTCATGAATTTGATAAGGATATCACACTTAATGAAGTCGTTGATCGATGGATTTTGAGAAAAATTTTTATAGAGATGGGCACGGAGGTTAATGTACTCACTTTAGATGCATGAAATCAGATGAGTAGACTAGCATTACAACCATCTTCAAAAAAAAATTACATGGCAAAAAAAACTAGGGCAAATTGGGGTACTAAAGGATGTATCCTTTACAATACAACGAGCCAAGTTTACTAGGGAATTTGAGGTATTGGAGCTTGCTGAAGAAAATAAATTCCCATCACTACTTCGGTGTCCCTGGTGCTATGCCAACAATGCAGATTTTTTATTTAATAAGGGGTGCATTAGATTTGAGAACAAGGATGAGCGCATCATTATACCTTTGACATATGAAAAATTTTCTTTGTATCTTGATCCCTTGAGTGAATAATACTTGAACAAAATCTAAGCATGCACAGTGAGAGACCGTGAGGTACTTGAGGCATCCAAGGAAGGAGTGATACAATGGGATGATGCTCAGTCACTTAGTAATACCACAAGCATGGTTTATAAATACTCGGCATATGACATGTATGAGATGGTTGGACAAGAGATACATAATAGAGTTACTCAGATGATCAGGATGCACATGGTGAGGTTCTTGGGAAGAAACTAAGTACCAAGGTATACTGGTGAAGGAAACACTGATACATTTTTGCATGCCATGGACACCTAGTGGAAAAATGAAGGAGATAGAATAAACATGTTGGTATATACTTTGCACGAGACAACAACACATTGTTGTGAAACACACAGAGATAACCTATTAGAATGGCAAGAATTGAGAATCGCATTCTCTACTAAGTTTCTAAGGAACAATGTACCTACCCAAATATGTAAATTTTATGGGAAGTCCCATACCTCACATCACATCCTGAATTGTGAGAAACTTTGGACATTGGGACAGGAGGCCTTACCACCATCACTTTAGGTGCATAATTTCTACTCCAAATTGTGTGGTTGCATGTGCACATGGTATGTTCATTCAGAATTGAAAAGGGAGACCGTGAATTGGCAAGAGATGACCACATGTATGATTTAAACATTTTATTATTTTTCTACTTATCCTCCAGTTCATGAAGAACTACAACTTATGAATCACCTTACTATGGTAAATAGCATGAAGATTGAAGATCTCATGCTAGAGGTCCTAGGTGATCCTGATTTAGTGGCACGCCTTGATGAGGAAGAAATAAATGAAGTACAACTTTCTCGCAAGTGGAAAGAAAAAGAGAAATGAAATATGGTTTACATGAGTGATGAGGAAGTTGAAAATATGGAAGTTAGCCACACTAAACGTACATGCAAATTTATGGATACTACGGATGAGAAGGCACGTGCGTATCATGAGCCTATGAAGATGAAGAAGGTTAATATTGGAATAGAAGATGTGCTAAAAGAAAAAATTATTGGTTATTATTGGTCTACGCACAAAGTAGCTAAGATTATAGATATTTTACATGAATTCCATGACTTTTTTCCATGGGGCTATCATGAGTTCAAAGGAGTACATCCCTCTTTGGGAGAAACAAAGATCAATTTGAAGGAAGGTGCACTCCGTTAGGAAGAGACCTTATATGATGAATCCTATCATGTGGATAAAGGTAAAGGAGGAGATTGATAAAATGGTCAAGTCCATAATTATTGAGCCTATCAAGGAATCTGAATGGATTAGTCCTATGGTTATAAGTATTAAGAAGGATGGAATGATAAGGATTTGCGTTGACTATAGAGAAATTAATGTTGTTTGTGTAATGATCCTTTTCCCACCCCATTCATAGAGGAGAATCTAGAAGGATTTTCAAGGTGTGAAATATATTTCTTTACAAATGGGTTTTTAGGTTATCACCAAGTGCACATTATGAAGGAAGATCAAGAGAAGACAAATTTCACCACTGTATGGGAAATTTTTGCATATACAATCCTTCCCTTTGGATTGAAAAATACGTCAGTAGTATTCTCAAACATTATTGTGCATGCCTTCCAGGATTTTATTCATTTGTTATTACACGTGGATTTGGATGATTGGAATGTGTATGGGTTAGTGAAATATCATTGTGATAACTTGAGGCTCATTTTTGAGAGGTGTAGGCAGTTGAACATATCTCTCAACATTAAGAAGTGCATTTTTGCTACACCATTTGGAACTTTACAAGGTAACTTCTTATGTAAGGAAGGATCGTTGGAGATCCAGCCAAGGTTGAAGTTAT
This sequence comes from Taxus chinensis, assembly GCA_019776745.2. Classification (NCBI taxonomy): domain Eukaryota; kingdom Viridiplantae; phylum Streptophyta; class Pinopsida; order Cupressales; family Taxaceae; genus Taxus; species Taxus chinensis. The sequence goes on along the minus strand of CM034147.1, from coordinate 227,178,694 downwards.
CTTGGGCTTAGAGGAACCTACCAATGAAGTAAAGTGCACATATTCTTTGGACATATAGGTTATTATTGGAAATTCATTAAATCTTATGCTAAGATTTTTGCACCCTTGGAGGAATTACTAAAGGTGAAGAGAAAGTTTCAATGGGATGACGTGCAACATCAAAATTTTGAGACATTGAAGGACAAACTTACTACAACATCTATTTTTCACTTTCCTTCTTCAACCAAGCCCTTTCATGTACATGTGGATGCCTCTAGTACTGTCATAGGCATAGTATTGGCGTAACCTAGAGAAGGTATTCTAGACGATATTGTTTGTTTTACAAGTAGGAAGTTGACACCCACGAATTAGAATTATACCACTCCTAACCACAAGGATTTTCCTATGATATACGCATTGCACAAGTTTAGATAGTACTTGTTAGCAACCCCGTTTATCTTCTATACAAATCATATGGCACTTAAGTACTTGGTCAACAATCTCATTTTGCAAGGGTGCATATGTAGATGGATACTCCTATTTTAGGATTTTGATTTTATAGTAATTTTCAATTTTGGTAAGAGAAATTTAGGTACATATCATTTGTCAAGATTTAATTATGGTGAGGACATGCAAAGCACTGAGGACACAATGCCAGATGCACAAATTTTTCCATTAAACCGCGTGCTTGTGGATTTGGAGGATATAACAATGTTTTGGCACCTAAAGGAATGAAGACACTAGAGAAGAAAAATATTTCTATTTGTGAGGCATCTTATCATTTTTTTGGTGCATATTTTTACAAGTTAGGTTGTGATGAAGTGTCACACCTTTGTTTGCTATAACATGAGTGTGAAGCCATTATGGAGGAGGCTCAAAGTGGAATTAGAGGTGAACACTATGCAGGTGATGCTACAATGCACAAGATTGTTATGGATGCAATTTGGTGGGAAAATTTGTATAAGGAAATGAAGGAATATGTCAAGAAATGTGACCATTTTCAAATACTTGGAAATCCTATGAATAGGGATGAGACTCCTTTGTGGCCTACTACAAGTGAAGAGACTTTTGAAAAGTGGGCTATTGAATTTGTAGGTCCTATTTCACCACCTACGCGTATGAATGGCGCGCATTACATTATTATTCACACAAATTATCTAACAATTTGGAAATAAGTGGAACCAACCAAGGATTGTATAGTAGTGAGAGAAGCAAATTTTTTATTGGAAAACATTATTAATAGGTATTGATATCCCTTGAGGTTAACAAGTGATGGGGGAAAGCATTTCCTTAATGAGACTATCAGAATTTTATTGGTAGAATTTATGGTGGCACACCATAAGACTACTCCATATCACCCACAAGATAATGGTACTGCTGAGGATTTCAACAAGATTTTGGGGTAGACACTGACATAAATTTGTAATGTTCGAAGAAAATACTAGGATGATAAAGTATCTTCTTGTACTTTACACATACCAGAAAACTTATTAGAGATTGGAAAAGGCCATACCTTTTCAATTAGTGTTTGGCACAAAGGTAGTAATACCAATGGAATTTATGTCAACATCCTTTTGCATTATGCACGCAAGTGGATTAGATGATGAACAAGATGTAGAAGTGTGCATTGATAAATTGATTCAACTAGATGAGTGGTGCACTATTGGACGTTACAATCAAAAGGATGAGAAGTAAAGACAAAAGGCATGACATGATAGGAACATAAAGAAAAATAAATTTAAAGTTGGAAATATGGTCCTTCTCTATGATTCAAATTTTTCATGCCACCCAAGGAAATTAAAATTTTATTGGTTAAGACCTTTTATAGTAACCAATATACTTTAATCAGACACTTGATGACACCATGTTTCCCCGCTACTTCAATGGGAGTAGGTTGAATCCCTACTATAAATAAGGCTTCTTAGCATTTATAATAAGGAAGTATAGCCATAATATTATATTTCTCTTTAAATGTGTTCTTTTTCCTTGTTTCTATGTTTTATTGTTTTTTCACTTTCTTGTTTTGTTGTAATAGGAATGATTGCGTGCAAGAATCTGATCATTATCTATTGATTTCATGTGTAGAGTACCGTAAATACTTTTAGTATGGGGTGAACCAGGTGTAAATGTGTGACAGAAATACCTTGTGATATTGGGATCTAGGAAAAAGTGGACAGATATGTGCGCACAAGGCTAGAAGAAAGATGTACCGATTATAGGATGAGTGGTGAGAAAGAAGAAAAAGGTGTCATTAGAAGGATGGTGATAATAAGGAAAATGATTAGAAGAAAAACCACGTATTAAGAATGGATGCGCAGTGTAATGTTAGGTAGTTAGAAGCATGATGAACTACTTAGTGTGAGGCGCAAAGGGTTATGTACTTCGGTGCAGGGAAGCATGTGTAAGGAAGTCTATGGCTTGTAAAGTAGCAAGTGCACTGGAAGGTTACGACTGTAGCACATGGTAGAAAAAAATGAGAAAGGCACAAGAAAAATCCAAAAAAACATATTTAAAGTTGTTATACTATGGTAGGTGGAAAACATTTAATGTGGTAAAAATTTAAAAATCTATAAAAGGGCATTGGGGTAAATTCATTTTTACCTTACCTTGTGAAGAACTTGTGTGCTTTCAAGAGTGATTATTGTCTGAAATCTTACAAAAGAGAGGGCAGAGTCAGAGAGATTGTTAAAGAGATCAAATTATAGACATGGCCAAGGGAAAGAGAAAATTTGAAATAAAATTTGGAGCTTTGGGAGGCATGGAAGCATATTTTTCAGAAGTTTTCAGTGTTCTGGTTAGGGTTTGCAGGGCTAGGGAACTATTTGGAGGAAAGATAAATTGGTGTGAAGATCTCGGTGCCCGAATGATTTGTAGTAGGAACTTCAGGATACTTGAGACACAAAAATAAAGTAAGATAAAATTTTGAATCTTCATGATAGAATGTCACCTAAGAATGTGGTAACCACATCACCAAATTGAAAAGGAAATGGTAAGGGAAAGGAAAATCTCATATTAAAAGAATTGCAGGAGGAGTGGTATTCGGAGATGCAGGACCCCAATAGAGTCCTAATGGGGAAGGATATGGTATCCCATATACGAAAAATAGTTGTAAGTGATTACAACCATTGCACTGACTCTAATCCACATGAGACTGAAAAATGAACTTGTCTGGAAGATAGGAGAGTAGACTACATAGAGGAATTTCATGTATTATGAAGAGGGAGAGCACATTTTATAGAATGTAGGTTTGCTTCATTTGTGTGAACTCACATACTTTGGAAAGCCTAAGTGCTTATTACAATGGATAATCTCACGCATTCATGAAGTATTCTTCTACTTTTCTAGAAGGAGGATGCACTTAACTATAGCATTGATAAAAAAATTCACTGGTCTTCAGAGAATAGGGGTAGAACTCTCTCTAGAATTAGATGATATTGATGAAGCAAAGAAGACTACCAAGGACTTCCAATTTCAATGAGGGGGTCGCATGATGGAAACTATGAAACTTGATAACCCTTTTATCAGAATGGCAGCATGCCTATTTACTAAATTTAATGGACATAAGTGATGGGGACAAGTGAACAAACAATGGTTTTATGTTGCCAAGAAAATTTTTCAAGGAATAGTCTATAACCTCGTGGGATTTGTAGCTAAAGAAATAATTGAAGAGGCCCATGCAAGTGATAAGATTAATTTTGGGAACATTTTGTTACTTATAATTTTTTCTTAAATTACGGTGCCAGATTGGCCCAATGATATAATATGGGAGTACCCTACGGAGAATGGATCCCCTATAGAATTCTTTTCCAATAACACTTGTGAAAATATAACTCTTGCATACACATTTCAGGTAGATAGATGGTACAACAGGTTACATGATTCTAAGTGAAATGGCACATACCTAGTGAACTACTTACTCAACTAGAGGGAATGGTAGAATTGTTGTGTATCAACACTTATGCATTGGCTGATTTGAGTTGAAGGATAGAACAAATATCCCTTGGTGTAACCTACCATTTACTTTCACAGAGCATTACTTCCAAACTGTAGTGAATAGAGTTGTTGAAGTATGTAATATTAGAATTAATGTGAACAATGTGGATTATGAGCATCACACTTTGTGCAAGTCTCCGATTTACCAATGATATCAAATGATATCAACATGTCAAAGTATGTGACTCTTGGGATATAAAATATAGCAGCTACAAAAGTGTACATATATTTGAAGCCAATGGTATTTTATGGGAAATATGTAGAGGATGACTTGACCATCCCAAAGCATCCCACAGGGAAAATGATGGTCAAACAGAAGAGAGTGCACCAAGTTACCCCTCCTATCAGTGAGGAGGAAGAAGGGATTGAAGATGAACCTTTGACTTAGAGAACAACTATGAAGAATACCCCAACATGGAAGGAATCAGATCCAAACACAAGTGTGAGGAGAAAACCCATGAAGAAGAAGCCTCTGGTAAAGAAGAATCAAAGGATAATGTCTAGTGAAGACACGTAAGATACTGAGGAGGAGGTTGGAAGGGATGAGGAAGAAGTCACACGGATTAGTCCTCAGGTTTAGAAGGTTAATGAATCAGACCCTGAGGACCATAGTGTGAACCATGAATAAATTCTAGTGATGGAGCTAGAGATGGAAGTGTCTGATGCTCATATTACTCGGATTTTGGAGGAGAATCGTGAACATGTTGAGGAACATAGATTTAAGCATGCTAATAGGCTATAAATTGTGCTCCAGATTAAATAATAATTTGAACACATAGTAGAACATGAAGTAGAGCACAATGAAGAGAAGAGTGAAGAAAAGATAAAGGCTAACCCAGATAATTCTCTTACACTAATATTTTTGAAGGGAACCCATGGGAAGAATAGAAAAATAAGACATAAACCCCATGGCCTTATGACGTAATATGAAAATGATCCAAGCAAGGTGCTACGCGTAAGGTACTATAGTATACTATCCATAGAACATTGTTTCTATTGGTCATTTTTCAGGAAAGAAGAAGAAATGTCACATACTAGTAATATTCTCTCCTAGATGTTCTAGTTGCATATAGAGGAGCTAGATTTGTAAGTCAAAATCACTAAGAGATACCTGAATTATCTCCACACTTGGGGAGGCATTTCTGATAGTAGACTCCCAGATGTTAACAGACAAAAGTGTGCAATGTGTTCAATAAGCTATCAGTGTATGTTCGAGTACAGAGTTAGGAAAAGGACTTCGAAATTCAAAATCTATGGAAAGAAATTAAAGAGAAGGACATGGAGATAAAAGAGTGAGATAATGAGATAAATCAGAAAGATAAGATCATTGTGCAACTGAAGTAATAGGTGAGGGAATAAAAGGGGTGGACATGCACCATGTATAAAAAGGAAAAATGCATTGAAAATATAATTACACTTATGTGACCAGACTTGGTGGACAAAGTTCAGCCTGAGTATGAAACAATCTACATTCTTTGGAGGATATAGTGTGCATGATCACACATAAATAGGTTCTCACATTGGATTTTGTAGAAGAAGTATTGATGGTGCAGAAGAAAGATAATAAGGAGAAGATCTAAGCACACCTTGCATAGTATGATGCAGTGTCCAAAAAAATTAAAACAGTTGCATAAGTTGCAGAGGTATATATGAAAATTTTGAAGACTTCAACCATGTTGTGGGATTTTTTATTTTCAGGGAAAAAGAAGAGTTAAAAGATTTCTAGGCCAAGCATAAGAATAATAGGGCAAAACAAGAGAATATATTGGAAGAGGTGGAGCAAAAGAGGGAAGTAATGAATATGATAAAAACCTCACTCAAGGAATGGTTGAAATAACTATTTACTCAAATCACATGAATAATAGATGCATTGAATGATGTAAAAAAGAAGTTGGAAGAATTGATAGAGCAGCTGAGGGGGGAGACTGATGTCATGACTCTTAGAGAGGTCCCTAAAATTGTTGAAAATACACAAGTACAAGAAAGAAAGGAATTGGAAGGGTGGAGGGAAATGGAGAAACTTTTAATTAAGGATTTTCCATGCATCCTCCTTATTAAGGTATATTAGTTCTTTAGATTCTTTTGTGCAAGCTGATTCTTTATTCATTCATTCTTGGTTAAGGTTCTACCATTCTTTTTTTACAACAAATTCTGGTGTTTCTGAAGACAGAAAACATACCTAGTGTGGGGTAATGTTGGATAGGGAAAATGAATAATTACCTTAATGGATTGGAGCATGTGCACGTGGAAGAAGGAGCACACGAGAAGGATAAACAAGGATTACGTGCATGACTACACATATTGACCGAGGACTTAGCCATTTTCCAAAAGCAGGCTAAAAATAGGAAAAGAAGATTGACTTTCACTAAGTAAAGGATATAAAAATTAAGACCTGGTGGCCATGTGAGGTTTATTTTGGGAATGAACATACATTTGAGCACATACATGAGATTTAATATTAGGACTAAAAAAAGTAGTGTTATTAGATAATCTATTTTCAGCTAATGTATTAAAGCATGTATGTTGTCTATCTTTTAGCACACCTATTAATAGGAAGGTTCATAGGTGGTGAAAGGAAAGTCCCCACCCCTATATTTACTTGGTGTTCTTCATGGATTGAGATACAGTGTATGAGAGATATTTTGATAAGGTGATGTTGTTGTATTGGGATGCATAGCTCTATGAATATATTTTTTGATATTGTGATACAACTTCTTGATATGTAGATGATTTTTCATATTTAATGGATATAACTATGGATGGATTATGATCATTGATGTATCTAATTATGGTGATGTGTTTATACAATTGATCTTGGTCTTGGTTATCTAATGTTATTTCCAGATTAAGTCTCATATACTGATTCGTGTATGTTTGAATGAGTACTTTGATATGTGTTATGATGAATTTTCATGCGAACAACTTGACAAGATTACACAAAGGAGGTACCAGGTAGTTGTGTGCACTTCAGGTGAGCATTCTGATCCATCTGAATGAGGTTCCAATACGAATATAACTTTAAGTAGAAATAAAACACTACACTAAATTAGCAGCAAAACATCTAGAGTAGTATTCAATGTAGTTATAAAGCACTTAACTGAGTCATTTATTTTATCTTCATCCATTTAAAAGCATGAAAAAATCATAAATCCGTATCCTAAGTATGGTAAAATTCACTCCAAGCATTACAAAATGATTTTAATCAACACAAGGGTTAGTTCGCATAGCTAAGGCACACCATATATAACTATTACCGCACTGGGTATATTCTATACTACATAATTATCCCACTATCTTAGTGTCAAGAGACACAAGGGTACCCTTAGAAAGTTGGTTAGTCATACACACTTGCACAAGTACTTAGGATAACTACATGAGGATTGATTTTTTAAATTAAGATATGTATTATAGAATTTGGATTGGTTTAGTAGTTGAAATTTTGAATACCGAGGGTGATAAATCCTAAAATGCACGCACATGTTTTTATATTTTTATTTGATAATGATTTGATGAAGGGTTCAATAGGTTTTTAGGGTTTCTATTTTGTTGAAATTCATCAAAAGTAAATATAAATTCATGCAAGCAATAGAGATGCATAATGAGAACCATTTCCAAGAAATTGAAGAACATAGGAAGATGCATACCAAGATTTTTTGATGTCACGAAACCATACATTCCCTATCAATGACCATACAACTCTTACATAGGTTATATATAATACATAAAGTCTTGAACCTAATTTTTTTCAAGTTTCAGTAGCTTCAATGTAGAACCCAAAGCTCCAAATCTTATTATTCCACTACCCGAATCACCCATATCACTTATAAATCATATTTAACATATAAGTTTATATATCCTTCATTTTTTTAGTTAGTTTCTTATCATTTATCAATTGTGTATCTCATTTCATTTCAAGTTGAATACAATATGTTGGTCAAGTATAATTCATGTTGGAAGTTAATTATATCATAACAATCCACTTATTTCTAACCCTTATACCATTCTCAGGTTTTATATATTAACATTCCAAAATATAATTAAAGTGTGTAAACATTTGGTGAACCTAACTCTTGAATTGAATATATTACTCAAGCATTAGTGTCCCTTGGGTTCTTATTCTACTTTATCTTGATTGGTTGTAAAAAATTATGATGTAGAATATCTTGGAACATCATCAATGTTTATATATAGTTTTCAAAGATCCCTCGTCAATTATTACTTTTCATTTAGCTGATATGACACTCATCATTATATCCAATACACTCTACATCCCCACTTTGTTTAACCACCATCATATACATGTAATTTATTGGTTAAATAGTATTACTCCCCGTAATGTGTACTTTTACATTATTCAATTCTCTTGGGTACATGAAGAGGGATATGATCATTGATCTGTATATATCGTGCATGCATATTTAGCTCCCAATTAATTTCTTCCCTGCTACCTTTAATCTTAAATTCTTATTATTTTCTTCACTTACGTCATGTGACATGATTATAGGTTATTCTTCTCTTTGCACCTTCGCATTTATACCTTCCATACCGCACCAATGTTTCATGTTCATTCACAAAAATCAAGTTTTTATAATTCTGTAAAATTCATTCATGTTCCTCCATCATCACATCTTGGTCCAACACATATCTCTTGTGATAATACATCAACCATCCCTACATCGACTATTCCTACACAAAAAAATTATTTTTCGTCAGGGGCATCTAATCCTCCACTTCCCCATCTTTTTATGCCTACTCTTAATACTACTAATATTCCTACATCACCTATTCACATTAGTATCATTTCATATGCTTCTTCTTCTAATACATAACATATTGAATCCCTTGTCGATACCTTATATGTTTCACATATTATTGTTACGAATGATTTACATGCTAATGGTGATTATATACACTCTAATTATGGTTATCATTATGATGATTATCTTGGAAAACATCGTAATGAAATTATACATAATGATACTTTCTTTCCCATGTCTCTACCTACTTCTGATACATCAGTAGTTCCTATATCTATTGGGGAAACTCATATCACATTAACAATGTTTCAATACCTATAGATATTACACATACTATTTTACACATGTTTGATTCCTCATCTAATTTTATGAAAAATGTTAAATTAATCTCCTCTAATATTTATTCCACTACCAATTATGAACTTTTATATTCTATGTCTGCTATATAATGTATGCATGACACCATGCATGTTTATCTTACATATGTTACTTTGTCTACAACTTGGCATGTTTTTATAACTCCCAGTGATTATATATCAACTCTTTTATTGGTGTGTGGTCTTTTGTATCTCCCTCTTTTTGAGGTTGATATAAAAAATGGCCTCCTTTTTCTCATATACTAGTACTTATTTCAAATATGGCTAAGCTTTTATCTTTATAGGGTTCTCCCCTTCTACTCTTATTTACCAATCATCTAGGTCACATGATAATTCTTCTATGCCTTTGACTCAATCATCTTCTTTTGGTATTAATTCTTGTCGGTATTCTTACCCTAGTAATCGTCCATCTCCTATGCTACTTGAGGGGCTCACATCCATTCTTCTTACTACACATGACATGCCTTTTTATGGGGCCCTTATCAGGTAGATTTTGTTCTATCCCCTTTCTTATACATAGTTAATTTAAATACACTGCAAAAACATTCAAATAAACACATAATGTTAAAAACATTCAAATATGAGCAAAAATACAAAATCAATACCTAATCTAGTTTTTTTTTGCTAGTCTAATACTTCAACAAGATGTTTTTTACATTAATTCGATATATAAAATATTTTTTCTTTTCAAAAATGTTCTCACAAAGTATCTTGAGCTTGATGTAAGACACATAAATTATTACACAATGATAGGAGCCAACTTGGTTCCTTACACTACTCTTTTGGGTGCATCCCCTAATACTATATATAGGTGTTTTTGTTTCATTATATGTTACTTTATACATTCCTTGTCACACATACATACATACATATTGTTTATTGTTATTTGTTAAATTAATGGGAATAATACATGTGCTTTGTGTAGTAACCTATCTCATCTCTATTTTTACTATTATTATTTACACCTGAATTCTATATCATTATCACTACTTGTTTATATGGATTCATTCTTTGATTTCTTTCTATATGAATTCACTTGGTTGTATTCTTAGACTACGATGTTATAATTATTTTCTTTATAAATCCTAAGGTCTTTGTTTGTCTTATGACATTGTGGGTGTCCCATGTTTGTGGCTTCATGCCTAATTTGCATGTATGAAATGATTTATCTGATTTTGGCACATTGCACTTTCTATTATGATTTTTTTGTGACACCATGGGTGCCCCATATTTGCGGGATTTATGTCTACATATACTTTTGTTTCTACATGTCACTACTCACTTGAATAGACATAATTGATTCTATTAATTTTTGTCATTATCTTACTCTAATTTTTACACTACTATTTTTCTTATGTATTTTAGCATGATTTCAACGATGATTTTAGACTTGTTTTTGTTGGGGTTATCACACCGGTTGTACAGATAACATATCAGATCTAAGCATACATGGAAAAAAAGTGGATATTCTACTAGAAGAAATATGCAAAACAAGAGAAATAAATCAACACCAAATTTAACGTGGTTCACCCAATGTGAGCTATGTCCACCAAGAAACAAGAAAATCTATTATCCAAAGCTTTGACAAGATATATAATTGAAGATTTACAATCTTCCACACCTCTGAGATGTTCAGTACTTTCTTCCTCTAAGGTTTTTCACTAAGAATTCTCTCTCACATAATTGGAATTGTAATTATGATTCACACACTCTCTTCTAATCCCTAATTTTAACTTCATATAGTCATTTTTAGATTTAGGGTACATATCCATATAATTACAATTAATAAATCTATTTTAATGCTAAAAATAGATTAAATTCCCGAGAGTTAATTAAAAAATCATCGTGTAAGTAACTGACGCCAGTTCTGCCTAACCGTTGTCAGTTCCTAGTTGCCTTGATCAATGCTGGTCTACCCTAACCAATGTCGGTTACTGTGTTTTCTAGCAAGTTCCAATTGCATGCTAAAATGAAGTAATTGAGCTCCACAACTCAACAATCTCCCACTTGGAGTTTAATTATTGCACCATACATGTACAACGTCATTCTTGGATCCTTCCTTAGCTTTGTTTCTTCGTCCTCAAGTCTCAAGCTCAAAGACCAACAGAAGTGGAGTGTAGCTCAAACTTCTCCTTTGCTAAAATTTTTTTTGGCATATCCACATGGTTCTCACTCATATGAATCTTTTTCAGATTCAACTGCCCATCCTCCAATACCTTCTGTATGAAGTGATACCTCAACTGAATTTGTTTCGTTCTCGAATGAAATGCTGAGTTATTTTCCAAATGAATTGCACTCTAACTGTCACTAAACAACTTGCAATCATCTTGCTCCTTTCCCAACTCTTCCATGAACCTATTCATTCATATCATCTCCTTGCTAGCCTCTGTAGCTACAACATACTCTACCTCTATAGTAGACAAAGCCACAACCTTCTGCAATCTTGAAATATAGCTAACTATCATCCTACCTACTATGAAAATATATCTAGTAGTTATCCTAATACCATCTATATCTCCAACCATATTTGAATCAACATAGCCACACAATGAAATATCCAAACCTCTATAGCATAACTTCATGCTAGATGTCCGTTTCAAGTACTTGAGTATCCATTGGACTACTTTTCAATGATTTTTACCTGGATTGTCCATACATCTTCTCACCACTCCCACTGCTTGTGCAATATCTGGTTTGGTACAAACCATAGCATACATGAGACTCCCAATTGCTGAAGTATATGGCACTCGTGTCATGTATTTGTAGTGCCCATATTTTTATAGCTCCAGTTATCTGTTGGTTCCTTTATGCCTAGACAGGTTTTGATTGAGACTCTGATAGACTTTGGACATTTTACTATGATATTTTATCCTCATGGACATTATGGCATTGTGGGCACATAGCGCTAATTGGACTAGATTTGTATATTGATATATTTCTTATGATGTTGATGACACTAACAGGGTTATATGATAGATTTATTGGTTAGATGTTAGTCTCTTGTGGTTGATTTGATTAATGATATAGTGTTCTGGATTTAATAGTGGTAATTTTCATGCTAACCTAAGTGTATATCGTTGCAATTTTATTTGGTGGTGATTCATGACAAACTATGTGAATAATTGTATGCATTGCACTATCAATTGTTTAATAATGTTAGGACATTTTAAGTTAGATTGAATTTGTGATGTTTATTATATTGGACAGATGTGGTAGATGATATTAGACAGATGAGGTCACCATAAAGAACCGTTATCCTCTCCCTAGGATTGATGACTTGTTTGATCAAATGCGGGGAGCTAGAGTGTTCTCCAAAATCGATCTCAAGTCAGGGTACCATCAGTTGTGCATTTCAGATGCAGACATTCATAAGACAACGTTTTACACATGTTACGGGCATTATGAGTTCACAGTGGTCCCATTTGGTGTGACCAATGCCCCAGCTATCTTCATGAGCCTCATGAATGGAGTATTCAGGACATTTCTAGATCGCTTTGTTTTAGTGTTCCTTGATGACATATTGATTTATTCTTGTTTCGAGGAGGAACATGAGGAGAATTTGAGATAGGTACTTCAGGTTTTGAGAGAGTAGAAGTTGTATGGAAACTTGGAAAAATGTAGCTTCTTTCAGATAGAGAGTCATTACTTGGGTCATATCATATCAGGCGAGGATATCTCCGTAGATCCCTCTAAGATTTAGGCTATCTTGGATTGGCCAGCACCCACATCAATTACTAAGGTAAGGAGTTTCATGGGTCTAGCAGGGTATTACCGCAGGTTTGTACAGGACTTCTCTAGGATTGTTCACCCTATTACTTCCCTTTAGAGGAAAGGGGAGAAATTAAAATGGTCAGAAAAGTGTGAGTAGGCCTTCAATTTTCTTAAGGAAAGGTTAACCACGGCACCTATCTCAGCAGTTCCAGACCCGACAGAGGATTTTTTTGTTTGCACTGATGCATCACTAGAGGGTTTGGGAGTAGTTCTTATGCAGGAGCGTCGGGTGATCACCTTTGAGTCACGTAAGCTACAAGACTACGAGCTTAACTATCCTACTCATGACTTAGATCTTGTATCAATTGTTCATGCACTTGTGCGTTGGCGACATTTCCTTTTAGGTAGACCTTTCATCTTGAGGATGGATCATTGTAGCTTATAGCATATCTTTTCTCAGCCGAACCTCAATGCTCGTCAACGGTGTTGGATGGAGTTCCTATGTGAGTATGACATGGAGGTACAGTATATCAAAGGAAAGGACAATGTTGTTACATATGCACTTAGTAGATGACGGCATGTGCTTACTTCTTTGACACTGCAGTCAGATTTGAGAGGTAGGATACTTGAGCATCTTCCAGAGGATAGGTTTTATGAGGGTGCTAGGCAGATGTTGGATTCACAGGGTTCTTTTGAGGGTATATATTCAAGATGCATGCTAGAGTCAGATGGTTTGATTTGGTTCCATAGGCGCATTTATGTTCCTAAGGCAGGTGATCTGTGTAGTTTCCTCCTTACTGAGGCTCATTGAGCCCTATACGCAGCACATCTAGGAGTGAAGAAGGTGCATGCTGATTTGAGAGAGTTATATTATTGGTCAGGTCTTCATCAGGACATAGCAAATTTTGTAGCACGTTGTCTTCAGTGTCAGAGAGTCAAGGCATAGAACTCTCATCCCACAGGACTCTTGTACCCTCATAACATTCCCGAGTGGAAATGGGATGTGATCTCCATGGATTTCATAGTAGGACTTCCTATGTCCTCTTATCATCATGATGCCATTATGGTCATTGTGGATAAGTTGACCAAGGTTGCGCATTTCTCACCAACCAAGGTCACCTATAATGCACAGGCCATCGCAAAAGTTTTTATGGAGGAAATTGTTAGATTGCATAGGATCCTGAAGACGATCATCAATGACAGAGACACCATCTACACATCAGTTTTCTGGAATTCTTTTCAGGATGCTTTGGGTACATAGATTAATTTCAGTTCAGTTTATCATCCAGAGACAGATGGGCAGACAGAGAGAGTTAATCAGGTTTTGGAGGACATGTTGAGGATGTATGTGATGGACCAGCAAAAGAAGTGGGAAGATTATTTGCATTTAGTTGATTTTTCCTACAATAACAGTTATCATAGCTCTATTAGCATGGCTCCCTATCAGGATTTGTATGGATGACCTTACAGGACACCTTTGAGCTGGGATAGACTAGATGATAGGATTATTTTGGGGCCAACTTATCTTCAGGATTTAGAGCAGCAGGTGGTTCTGATTCGGTAGCATCTTGAGCAGGCTAGAGCACGCCAAAAGGCGTATGTGGACACCAAGAGGATCGATCATCACTTCTTTGTGGGTGACAAAGTCTTCTTGAGGGTTCATCCTCATAAGAGTCAGATCTGTTATGGAAAGGGTTCTAAGTTATTGCCTCATTTTGTGGGGACTTTTGATATTATTGAGGTCATCAGTCTAGTTGCATATCATCTAGATTTGCCACCACACCTTGCACAGGCCCATGATGTTTTTCATGTTTCTGTACTTCATAGATATGTACTAGATGTTTCTCATGTTTTGGATTGGTTAGCATTACAGGTAAAGGACAAGGGGCAGTGGAGACTGGAGCACTGGAGGTTGGCCCTTCGGGGTCGAGATTTGGACTAGGTTAGAGTGTAGTGGGACTGATATGATGAGTCATCAGCTACCTGGGAGGATGCTACACCACTGAGGGCTAGATATCCCTACCTCTTCCAATGACTTTAGGAGGAAGTCTAATTCTAGGAGAGGGGGATGTAGTGCCCACGTTTTTTATAGCTCCAGTTATCTATTGGTTCCTTTATTCCTAGACCAGGGTTTGATTGAGACTCTGATAGACTTTGGACATTTTACTATGATATTTTATCCTCATGGACATTATGGCATTGTGGGCGTGTAGCGCCAATTGGACTAGATTCATATATTGATATATTTCTTATGATGTTGATGACACTAACAAGGTTATATAATAGATTTATTGGTTAGATGTTAGTCTCTTGTGGTTGATTTGATTAATGATATAGTGTTCTGGATTTAATAATGGTAATTTTCATGCTAACCTAAGTGTATGTCGTTGCAATTTTATTTGGTGGTGATTCATGACAAACTATGTGAATAATTGTATGCATTGCACTATCAATTGTTTAATAATGTTAGCACATTATAAGTTAGATTGAATTTGTGATGTGTAGATGGTGTTTATTATATTGGACAGATGCGGTTAATGTGTGCAATGAGTGTGTAGGTGACAGGTATAGGAGAGCATGGGTTTCAGGGCAGCTACACAATTGTGTATGAGAAGCCCATGGGCTGAGTCCTAACCATGCTAAATGTTTGAGGCCTTAGAATAGATGTATTTAATTGGGCACCATGGGTGAACCCTCATTTGTAATGTAATTATGTCTTGTAAAATTAATTATGTTTAGGGTGTGTTTTATTAAGTAAACTAGCTTAGGGGTTTAATGATCTCATCTTAATTTAAGTGTTGGTTTTGGGAAAGTGTGTGTGTGTTGGTAGAAGGGATTGGGGACCACATGTGAACCTTGGGTGGACCCCACACCCCTCTACCCTTGTGCCCAAGCATGCCAAATCCGAAATTGAGTTATTTTGGGCATTTTTAGGGACCCCTTTTGAGTTTGGGAGTTCCCTTAGCATTAAAATGGGCCCTTGGACCCTACCTAATAGGTAGGGGGCTTATTTCCAAGGTTTGGAGGGAGTTTCCCTCCCATTTTCCCCTCTTTAGTCACCATCCATGTAAGATGGTTGGTTTGTGTGTTTTTGTTAAAAGTTGTTCCACCTTGTTTTTATTTTAGTTTTTAGTATTTTGGGTGATAAAGGGATAAAAGGTGAGTTTACTCTTACTTATTTGGTTGTTGCAATTTTTGACTCTGGAGAGGAGAGGGGGTGACACTTGTCACCTTCCCATTAGTGAGGAAACTTTTGGGTTCCTCTTTTTATTCTTCCTCGTGTGGAAGGAAGGGGCCTTTTTGGGTTCATTTTTTTTGGAGCACTTGGAGAATTTTGGGAGCTTGAAGGTAAGCTTGGACAAAAGGGAAAAGCTTAGAGTCTTGGAAAGCATTGTAGAGGTAGGATTCTTAACCTTTTTCTTTCTTATTTGTGCTTATCTTGTTAACTATGCTTGATCAATGAAATGGTGTGTTTGAAATGATGTGTTGTGAAGTTGTATGGTGAATGTAGTTGTTTGATTGTTCTTGTTGTTTTAATTGTTTTCTCTCCACCATCATTTGGATTGATGGTTTTTGGAGAATGTAGGGGAAGAGAGAGGGATTTACCTCTCAAACCTCATGGTTTTTGGTCAATCCATGAAGGTCCCTTCTCATCCCATCATATGGTTTGAGGTGGGAGAAAGGTTCATATGGCTTAAACATTTCCCCATTCTTGGTGAGGAAACCCTTTTGAGTTTGAAAATCCTCCCAAGAAGGATTTCTATAACCTAAAGGAGGAATAAGGAGGATGATTTAATAGGAGGTATAAGGAGTTTTGTTAACATGTTTTGTTGGTTCTCCTATGGTTGGACACCTTTGATTTGGGCATCCTGCTCCTTCTCTTCCCCCTTGTGAGGTTGACCTTGTTATCCTCATGTTGTTGTTTTATCATTTGTAGTTTGCCTAAGTGTTAAATGGTCTTATGTTTTTCTTGTGTGTTTTATCCCCTTTATACTTGTACACATTGTGGAAGTTGTTCCTCTCTCCCATGGGCTTGGGGGAGGCTAGCATGACTTCCAACCATGGAAAGGCATGTGATGATGCCTACTGGTTGGGTGATAAACAAGCCTTGTCTCTTTTTTTAGCATCCTTGGAAGAACACTCAAGTTGGAGATACTTGGAGCCTCTTACCATCTTGTTCATCCTCATCTTTTGTGGGCATTACCTTCATTTTTTAAATAAATGTAGCTTTGTAAAGTTTCACACTCTTGTAGATAACCATTTTGTACTTATTGTTTCTTGAAAAAATTGGTCATTACTAAGAAAGTTTCTATTGTATTGTTGCAAGAATATTGTAAGATTATAATTTGAGAACATAATGAAACCATGAAATTTTTATTTCAATGTCTTCATTTGGAATAATTTGTTGTTTAGAAATATGCAAAATATATAGTTGTGCATTACATATTAAATCTGAAAATTTAGTGTGTTTTCTTTAAAAATGGGGGAAAAAAAATTGATGGCACTACAGTATTTGACCTCATAGTGTGATAATGGACACTGATCCTTGCTCAATTTGAAGTGTCTAGCCAAAGGTGTACTAATAGGTTTTTCATTCTGCATGTTGAACCTTTCTAACACCTTGTAGATATAATCCTCCTGAGACAAATACAATTTCTTTTTTTTCCTATCTCTATGTATTTGCATGCCAAGGATTCTTTTTGCAGCTCCTAAATCCTTCATAGCAAATGTGTGAGCTAGCTTTCTCTTAAGCTCACCAATGTCCTGCATACTAGATCCTGCAATAAGCATATCATCCACATACAGTAACAAAATAATATAGCTCCCATTTTCAAGCTTCTTGAAATAAACACAATGGTCAGATTCACATCTCAAGTAACCATGCTCATGCATAAAACTATCAAACCTCATGTACCATTGCCTTGGAGCTTGCTTGAGCCCATATAGGCTCTTTTTCAACCTGCGCACTAATTTTTCCTTACCCTTGACTTCATACCCAAGCGGTTGTTGCATATAAATCTCTTCATCCAAATCACCATGAAGGAAATCCATCTTCACATCTAGTTGCTCTAAATGCAAATCCTCTACTACAACTAAACTCAATACAGTACAAATAGAAATCATCTTAACAACAAGAGAAACTATTTCACCGAAATCAATACTTACTTTCTGTGCAAATCCCTTTACTACAAGCCTTTCCTTGTACCTTTTCTGTCCACCCTCTTCTTCCTTGATCCTGTAAACCCACTTGTTCTATAATGTCCTCTTACCTACTGGAAACTTAACCAAATCCCAAGTTTGGTTCTGTTTCAAGGAGTCCATTTCCTCATCCATGTCATGCTTCCACTGCATGTGGGTCTTAACCTACATTGCTTCTTCAAAAATTTATGGTTCACAATTATCAGTCAATAATAAGTAAAATAGAGAAGGTTTAAACCTTTCTGGAGGTTTACTTACCCTTTGTGACCTTCTCACAGGAGTTTGGGGTACCGGAGGCTCAATCTGGGCCTCCTAGACATTAGTATCAACTTCTGATAGTGACCATCACCGATCACCTCCAACCGACGTCGGTTCTGCCAACCGATACCGGTTTTGATCCTTTGTAATTGTCGGTGGTTCAACTGATTGATGTCGGTCAGGGCCTAACCGACCACGGTTACTGTGTATTCCTTAAGGGGTCTCTTTCAAACCCAAGAGTTCATTTTCATCAATAAACTTCTCAATTTTCTCATCCTTGGGTACTAAAATTTGATCCTTGTACATTCTCTTTTCATTCCATTCAACATCATGACTCCTAATAATCTTAGAATTCTCTAAATCCAAAAAACGGAAACTGAAATCACCAGATCCATAACCAATGAAAGTGCATCTCTTGGATTTTGCATCCAAATTTTTTCTATTTTCCCTATCAACATGCACAAAAGCTTCTGAACTAAAAAATTTAAGAAAAGAAAGATCTACCTCTTTTCCGGTCCAAGCTTCCTCTGGTATTCCTCCATCTAGTGAACTTGAAGGACCAAAGTTAATCAAATACACTACTGTATCAATTGCTTCTGCCCAAAACTTTAAGGGAAATCCAGAATGTATCCTCATACTTCTAGCACATTCCATGATTGTCATGTTCATTATTTCTGCAACCCCATTCCCGTATGGTTTTCTTGGAACCATTCTTTCTCTTTCTCTATGTATCCCATTCATTGAACAATAATCGTTGAAATCCTTGCTATAGTATTCATCACCATTGTCAGATCTAAGGCACTTTAACTTTGAATTTGATTCATTCTCAATAAGGGCTTTCCATCTTTTAAAATTTTTAAAAACATCAGATTTATGTTTAATACAATAAACCCATACCTTTCTTGTAGCATCATCAATGAAAGTAACATAATACTGGGATCCTCCATGAGAAGCTACCTGAGCTGGTCCCCACACATCTGAGTGTACAAGCTCCAATTTTTGCTCCTTCTTAGTTGCCCCAACTTTGAGAAATCTCACTCTCTTTTGCTTTCCAAAGATACAATGTTCACAGAAATCAATATCTAAATCTTTCAAATCTGATAACTTACCCTTAGCCTTTAAGATCTGCATTCCTTTTTAACTCATATGACCCAATCGATTATGCCACGTGCATGCATCTGAATTTGAAGTAGATAATATAGAAAAGGAACTAGTAATACATGAAGATAAATATAACGTTCCTACCTTCTTACCTCTTGCCACCACACAAAAACACCCTTGGTGACTTTCCAAGAGTCTCCTGTAAAAGTAACCATGTAACCAGATTCACCTAGTTGCCCTGCAGAAATAAGATTCCTCCTGAGGCTTGGCACATGCCTCACATCTTTCAATACCCATGTATTTCCACTCTGCAATTTTAGATGAACTTCCCCTTTTCCAGTAATACTGCAAGGTTCATCATCACCCAAATAAACATGCCCAAAATTACCCTGCACATAATTTCTAAAATAATTATTATTATGGGTTACATGGAAAGAAGCTCTTAAATCTAAAACCCATGATTCAAAAGAAAGAATAAAATCATTTTGTATTACGTCTAATGAATCAAGATTCACCTCTTTACTTTTTTATTGTTGTTGATTCTATTTATCCTTTGACCAACAATATTTCTTTGCATGTCCTTTCTTTCCACATTTCCAACAAGTAATTCCCTTAACTTTGGACTTGGATCTACTATCCCTAGAATTTGATTTCTCATTACTCTTACTCTTGGATCTCTCTTTCTGCCTGCCCCTACTTTCTACATTCAAAGCATTTCTAGATGATGATTCCACTGTAATCTTCCTACTAATTTCTTCATTCAAGATTATACTAACCACATCATCAAAATTAAAAATATTATTAGTAGATGTTGTATTACTAATAGCCATCACCAATTTATCCCAACTATCAGGAAAAGAACATAAGAATAAAAGTTCTTTCACTTCATCATCAAGCAGTATTGCAACTGATTTTAACTGATTTACTATAAATCTGAAATAATTCAAATGACTACATGTGGATTCACCTTCATGCATCTTAGAACTAAATAGTTTCTTCATCAAATAAACTTTCTTTGAAGAACTAGGTTTTTCATATAAATTAGCAAGAGATTCCATTAACTCTACTGTAGAATTTACTTCTGTTATATTGGAAGCCACAGATGCTATCAGGCTCAATCTTATAGATCCCAAAGCCTTTCTGTCAAGAATCTTCCATTCTTCATCAGTCATCTTCATAGGTCTAGACTTCTCATCCAACGGTAAATACAAATAACTTTGATACAGGTAATCCTCAATCTGCATCTTCCATAATTGATAATTTCAACCATCAAATTTCTCTACCTTGTATTTATTTTCTTTTGTCATTGTTGTAGCTCCCACTCAATCAGAAAACCCTCTGTGAGTAAATCTGTCAACACATAAAACCCTCAAACAAAGCTCTGATACTAGTTTTTGGGGTTAGCACACCGGTTGTACAGATAATATATCATATCTAAGCATACATGCAAATAAAAGTGGATATTCTACCAAAAGAAATATGCAAAACA
Source organism: Taxus chinensis (assembly GCA_019776745.2). Classification (NCBI taxonomy): domain Eukaryota; kingdom Viridiplantae; phylum Streptophyta; class Pinopsida; order Cupressales; family Taxaceae; genus Taxus; species Taxus chinensis. The sequence goes on along the minus strand of CM034147.1, from coordinate 227,157,830 downwards.
AGAGAAATAAATCAACATCATATTTAATGTGGTTCACCCAATGTGGGATACGTCCACCAAGAAACAAGAAAATATATTATCCAAAGCTTTGACAAGATATACAATTGAAGATTTACAATCTTCCACACCTCTCAGATGTTCAGTACTTTTTTCCTTCAAGTTTTTCTTATTTTTCACCAAGAATTCTCTCTCACATAATTTTTCAAGTTCTTTCTAATTCTGATTCACACACTCTACTTCTAAACCCTAATTTTTGTGCTTCATATAGTCATTTATAGACTTAGGGTACATAGCCATGCAATTACAATTACTAAATCTATTTTAATGCTAAAAATAGATTAAATTACCGAGAATTAATTAAAAAATCATCGCGCAAGTAACCGACTCTAGTTCTGCTTAACCATCGTCGGTTCCTAATTGCCTTGACCAATGTCGGTCTACCCTGACCAATGTCGGTTACTGTTTTTTCCAACAAGTTCCAATGACACGCTAAAATGAAGTAATTGAGCTCCACAACTCAACAGTTTTAATATGGAGTAGGACATTATTGCTACTATTATATTTCAGTACTAGTTACTTTACACATGTATTCATTTTTGTTTCTTATTATCTATTTCTTTGTCTCTACACGATGGTTTCCACCATGGATAATGCATTTATAGGTAAAAATTCTTAATGCTCTTCCACCACATTCAGCCTTGTATACTATTTTATGTAGCTTCTCCAGACTTCTCTACATGAGTACACATCTCTATCTATTTTGATACCAAGCTGTCCACTCCACCAAATAAAGTAGACACATAATACAACTTGTAACATTTAGTACCAGAACAATTTTTTATTTACAATACTGTATACACGACACCACATGAAATCACGTAGGATAGCACACAACACATGAGAAGTATGCACAAACATCAACCCACATAGATAACATGAAAACACATGATGCACATAAATCCACTTTTCCCAAATGAAAAATTAAATACAATGATCCAAAAACAATACACATTTACAGTTAGGCACCTTCCACAACACATCATTTTCATGGTTATATAGTTATTACAATTCTATTTTCATCATTTTACTTTAATTATTAGTTGAGCACTTAACATGTGTACCTCCCTTCCTCTTAAAACTAGGTTTAATCTTTCTGTATTCATTTGAAATTTTTTCCTATGATGATTCTATTTAAAATATAGATTTTATTAAGTACACTGGAATTTTGTTCATTCTCCATTGTAATAATTTCCATAACTCGATTGCTAGTTCTATCCATTTTAAACATGTACAAATACTTTTGATGTTGGATCTTATGCCAAGGGTCTGTTTCCTAAAAGTTTACTTGATGTTTAGTTTTACCATCATAACACAGGAAAAACTATCATGTGGTTGAGAAAGTAATCTTAAGATATAAAGGATATTAGGGTCCAAGTTCCCTTTCCATATAATTTAACTTCCATTGGGCATGTTTATTTCCTTTTTTTAAGTTTCAATCATTAAATGTTTGGTTATAGTCTTTGTTAATATTTACACATCATAAGTTTTGTTTTCCATATGTAATCATGTTCTCTCAATTTTTTAATCTCACTAGGAGAAATCTACTCCTCCTTTTAATGGCATAAAACAAGGTCTAATAATGTTATAAGGAGAACTCTGAGCGTCCCTTTTCCACTAACTGACACCTTACTTACTCATGATCTTATTACACTTAAGTTGTTAATTTGGTCTTTCGTTAGCGTTTTTTTAGACCATATCAAGTTACACACATCTTGCTCAACATTTAGGGTCTCAAAACTCTAGAGAGGAATTGATTCCACACATAAACATTTCATTTCACTATTATTATTCACACAAACATTAAGAACATTTTACACGAGAGGACTCCAACTCACCTACACTTCCAAGGGCATTCTAGAAAACTAAAATGAATCTTGTGTAATATATTTTGTGGGTATCATATACTCATAATCTTATGAGATATGACAATTAATTAAATAATTTTCTCTCCATAGTCTACACCCTACTAAGGTCACACCTAGAGTAGTCGAACACAGTTGTCCCCCTACAATCTTCGTGCAACTCAAGGAAACTTCGATACTTCTTGCCAAGCTAATGCTCTTGTTTGAGAGGTTAAAACTCAATATTTTCATGTGTAGGTATCTAAAAATATAGGATCCCCTCGAGTGATTTACATTCATCTTAAAATGGTCTCACTTAATTTGGTTCATATTAACGTTTTACACATCAAGAATTACTTTTATCACAACGATATATCTTAAACATGTTACAAGAAGGATCTAAATTTTGTCTTTTATCCTAGCACATCATCTCATGGTTGCATTTTCATAAAGTAATCATAAATTAAAATTTCCTTATTTTCCAAATTATCTCTTATTATTTTATTATAGCAACCAAAATGATAATTTAATTTAGGTATGGATTTCATTCATAACCCCAACTCCTCTAGATGACTTTCAAAGGGCAGTTGACGATTTTTTCCACCTAATGCCCTTCAATCTACACAGGTTTCAGTCCAAGAGGATTTTTTATTATATTTTAAATAAAATTGTCAAGAGTTACCAACTTAGGGGATCTAAACACCTTTTTACACATACAGAAAAAAAATCCTAAGGGGAATGCCACAAACTTAAGATAGTGTTTATCCCTTACATTTGATATTAGATGGGATTGTGATAATGTTACTGAGCATGAATTGTATAAAGATAACTTGAATTTTTGTTCTCATTTTACTAAGCTAGCAGTACCATTGATAATAATGATTTAGGTTCACCATTAGCCTTTAGTTGTCTACGTTATGAAGAATCACATGAGAAGGGTGGACATACAAGGGTTTTATACTATGGTTGTTTTTTTTATTTAGATTTATTTCCTACAATTTTAGGTAAATAATACAATATACAAGATATTACATCATAAATTTCACACTTAATCACACTATAAAATATCAATCCATTTCAATTTAGTATAACATCCACCTCTTTTCATTACAAGATCCCGATCAATTTAACACCCGTGATTAAATGCACATTTCCCCAAACACCCAAAAATAGTAAAAATCATACTCATTATAGAATTAAATAATAAACATATTGATATATTTAACAATATTGTTGACATAATCTATATAATTAAAGTTTTCCAAATATAAAGTTATTACGAAATCACTAGCACAATTCATTATCTCCATGCCTTGGTACCTTCTATAGACACCTATACTTTGATCAAAGAAATTTTATCACTAAAATTTCACTAACTATTCTATTGCCTGCAAATTGATGACACTTCATCAATTAGGCTCATTTTCCCTTCAGTTCCTGTTAATTGATCATTATACATTGATTAAGCCTATTATCTTGTAGTTGAATAATAAATCTTCTTATATCTAACTCTCACTTTGAAAACATTTAAAATCTATTGAAATCTCCTCCAGATTCTCCCAAAAATATTATTAAGCCTACTTGGGATCCCTCATTAAGTCTAAAATATTAATTAGCCTCTAAACCTAGTCAAATATTGCTTTAACTTGCTAAAAGTGATTTTTGGACTTACCTTTTGTCCCACATGCATCAAAATCATTCCATTCTTGGAATTGGAATCCTATAAATAGAACCCTTATCCTCGTCATTTTTAAGAACACTTCTCCTCCTCTGCATAAACTATAGGAAATTAGGATTTGAGTATTTCTTCATTTTTGAGCTTATATATTCATATTACATCCATTAACTCGAGCTTGAATAATATGGGGAGAACCATAAGGCCTTGTAGCCATTAATGGTGAGACTCCATTCTCAAACATGTAGATCATATCAACAATCAAAACCGATTATTAAGGATTTTCTTAGGTTCATTTCAAATTAGCATTCAAAGAGTAGAGATTGATTTAGGCATGTTAGTTTGATTATTCTCGAAGTTATATGCATGTTTAAGAATTTATCCTTTCTAAGCTCTTATCTTGATGGTTCTTGTTAGGTTAGCTAATATTTGAAACTTCCAGAGTGTTCTAGTTTCATTTCTTAAGCTTTCCAATTTATACATGAACAGATTTGGCACGCCTAGTGGGACTTAGTCCATTGTCCTTAGAAGTTGATTTTAAGTTTTGTCATTTATATCATTTTTCTAACCATTTCATACATTTTGAAGGTTAAATATTTGTGTCCAAACAATTTACTAACCTTATGGATTTTTAATCTCCCTTTTGCATGCAAGATTAGTGGGTTTCAACTAGAAATTGACTTAAATTAAAAAATTCTAACATGTTGGCAATTTCAAAAATTATTTTACCGTCTTTTTTTGTGTAGTTCCAAGAAGATGCGTAGGTGTTATCAAATGGCATGCACATGCTAAAACCCACAAACACTTGTTTCATTGGGTGCATATACATTCCCAAGCATGCACAGATGTTTCTCCACCCACACACATGCTACCTTGTATTTTTGACCCTCTATGCTAAAATTCTACAGATGCGCACATATGTCAAGAAAGGTTGGCATATGCTCAATTAGAAGTGAACACGTCTCCTGGGATGTGCATACACTAAGCTTCCCTTTGTTTTCTCTAGGTTTCGTAAAGACACGTGCATATGCTTACAAACCCGCACATTTGTTAAAACAAATGCGCAAGTGCCTCTCAAACTGCACATACATTATTGTTCAGTGTGTTTTCTGACAGAGGTATGCATACGTTATAATCCATTTGAATATTATCCTATAGGAACACATGCATCATAAATGGCATGCACGTATAACAGTGCAATGATAAATAGTTTCTTAAATTTTACAAAGTTTGTTTCCTTTTTTTATTATAACACTTTATAGGATCTTTGTAAGACTAATCAGTGGTTTGCAGGGTATTTTGGAGTTCATTTGGTGTTGTTTTGCTTAGTCAATTTCAAATAAATGTTACATTTATACTTATAGGGATTGAATCACATATGCTCTTCCTTTGCGTCTTAGGACGATATTAGGAATCAGAAAAGGTTCAAACACATGTTTTATATTTGTAAAAAACACTTCAAATTTGGATAAAAAGGAAATAAATTGTGCATTTGGTTTATAGGCATTTTTCATTGTTTTCTAAGCTAGTGAGTTTGTTCGTTGTGTATTCTCTTCCTTTACGTCTTAGGAAAATCTTAGGAATCAAAAACAACATTTAAATCTCATTTTTATGATGCCTTGAACTACTAATATTTATGTGTAGGAACAAATATCTCTTGCAAAAGAATCAAATTTTAAATCAAGGCTAATTCATTTCTTATAGGTTGTCAAACGATGTGTGAAAAAAAACCACATTAAGCTCAAAAGATTAAAAAATCACACCATATTCAAAACACTTGATTTATAAGTTCGGATAAGGGTAAACCCATCCACTTTGAACTAAGAAAATTCTCTTTGGCATAATCCTTAAGCTACAACAAAAGAGATGTTCCTAGGAACCCCAAAGTAGTGCATGCAAGAGGGAACCTTGTGGATGAAATGGGAAGCACTCAGCTTACCTACATTTTGTGAGTTAGAGTCCAAAATATCTCCATTACAACTCTAATGAAAACATGACTGAATCCATTTTATGTTCATTTTTTTGAAGGGGGTAAAGTAAATCCGAGATACTCCAAGATTATTCACTACAAATTTCTTGGAAAACTGAGCTCACAGAGGTATTTTATGGGACCTAGTTGAGAGAAGTACATAGGAAGCCATATCATCTTAGATCCCACTTTTTCGTATCAAGCCATCATTTTTTATAGAGATCTCATGAAGTGAATAATTTCTTGGAGTCAAAACCTTGTTATTCGAACAAGGGGAGAGTCCACTTAAGTTAAAGCTAATTTTTATTCGTCACAAGACCTATGACGTGTTACTTTGTCCTAGCTTTTCCCTTGTCTAAAGACAAGCCAAAAACTCTGCCGAAGTTACGCTTATTTTTTTTCATCCTCACTTGATCTACACCTTTGTTATCTTATTTTCCATTTTGGGAAAAAAATATAACACGTGCAGATACCGCTGGAATAATTGTGTCCACTACTTGTGTAAACTACTTGCATGACTAGGTTGTAATGTCAAAATGCAAGTGTTGAAAGTGTGAATGGTACATCATCATATTCTAGAATTCCCCTTGTCTCAAATACATATTGAGACACACTATCATCATAATTATTCTTAAATCATCATTGATCCTCCTCAAAAGTGTTACATTGTTCACATCAGCTCGCCAAAAATATGATTTCTAGTAAACGTAATCTAAGTGTTCATATTGTGATGTTACAATTCCCACATCTTATAAAATCCTTATCATACTTTGATATGGTTTTATTTCAAAAAATACCTTTATTTTGAAATATTGTTGATTACTTTTTTTCTGTCATCTCGATACTAGTGTGATATTAATACTTCACTTTCTCTCAAAGCTTGGGTAACGTATCTTAGTAGTATTGTTGTGTGGCTTGTAAACATAACCTCCACTTATTTTAGGATTTGGGTCTTCTTTATCTCTAAAATTTTCAAAAGTATCCTTTGATTGGAGATCACATCAACCCCATGTTAGTGCTTACACCTTGTTCATTTCAAACTTGACTTAAGTATTGACATTGTGTTGATCATATAGTGTCAAACTAACTTCGAAAACACTAGCATATGGTGTAGTTTCTTGATTGATTAATTGGTTTATTGGAAATTTGCATGATTTTTTCATAATTTTTATCAAACTCATTGACTTGATTAATTCATTATTATGTTGGTCCATTTATTGACATACTTTGAAACTGTAGAGAAAAATTGCTACACAATACACCTAGTTTTGTTATACCCTTGAGTACATTAGACGAAACCTTGTGTAGAAAAAACTTACAATGGTCCATATCATGAAAATGGAATCCAAGAGGTGAGAATTGAGCCCTTTTGCAAGACACAATTTAGCTCCTCTATTCTCTGAAGTAAAGGAAAGAGATGAGTTAGTTTATCATAGCGGAGATGAGAGTGATTCATTTAAAGATATTGAGTATGTTGATGTCTCTCGATTGGAAAAATTCCTATTCCAAAATAGATCTCGAGTGCTTACACTAGTTCTAGATCTAGGTGCCACAGTGCCACAAGAACCATAATCCCCTAGCCAAGATACTAATAGAAATGAAAAAGAAACACAAAGACCTCGCATGGATGATAACATTGAAGGAAGACATGATTCTACCTTTGGTACCCACGTGGAAGGTGAAACATCAAGACAAAGAGGTTGTTCTTGACCTCCACCCCTTAAGATGTGTCGATGAGTTGGTGTAGAACAAGAACATGAGGATTTTTATCCTCATCAAAATGACAAAGAAGAGGACCCTTAAAACAAATAAGTCACTATACAAGGCCAAATACAAACCCTTGGCCAAGAGCTAGTGAACTTAGCTTCTTCTGTACATAAGAACACAGACAAGGGTACAAGTCAAGAAATACCCAGGACTAAGGTTAGTGAAATTTATACTGAACCTCCAGAAAATGAAGCCTTCAATAAAAACCAAGTCCTTAGACCTTCTTCACCTATAAAAGAGAAACTCTTTACGTAAGAGTTACAATCGATAAATACCTTGATTATTACTCTTCAAGAAAATAACATAGACCATATCAAGAAATATCAATATGAGGACCTATGTCCTTACCCTTTTGAAAGAGATATGTTGCTAACACCATTTCAAAAAAAATGTTTATATTAAATTTCACAAATATAAAGGCAAAGGTGATCCTCATGATCACATCAAATACGTTTATATACCTTTCTAAAAGGTATCCTATAGCAGGAATTTCCTCATACATTTTTTCCCTCATAGTTTAGGAGGACAAGAACCAGAATGGTTCCTTCATTTACCAAACGGGTCTATCGTCACATGGCTCGTGCTAGCAAAAATGTTTTTACGTCACTTCTCGTTAAATATAGAAAATGACGGAAGCATGTTATTTTTATGCAATGCTAAACAAATACCATATGAAACTTTCTCCAGTTTCTCACAACGGTAGCAAGGGCTAGCTAGTCGATTCCCTTGTATAATTCTTGAAAAAAAATTGTTTAGTATCTTCGTGCCTAGTCTAAATCTATACATTGCATTTAACTTACAAATGAACTATGTCACTAACTTCAAGGAAGTTACTGAGAAAGGAAGCCAAATAGAGAAGGATTTATTAGTGAAGGGCACAATAAATCCCTTCTTAAAAGACCAACAAGAGTCAAAACCTGTTGATAAACTTGAATTCTTTAACAAGAACAAGAATGTTGTAGGAGATGGCATCACAGACTCTAAATGAGTTCAAACAGTTCAAGTTTTTCAAAGTGGTCCTATTCTAAAACACATAAAAGGGCCTATTCAAAATCTAGTCAAACGATAAGTTTTTACTCCCCTCACTGATTCGTTATCCATGATTTTGAAGAAATTAGAGGCTATAGACATGGTTAAATATCCAACCATGGTGCCTTACACAAATGATGCACCCAAACCAAGGAGGTATAGAGATCATGACTATTATGATTTTCAACATGTCACACAAAACATATAGGTGTTTAAAACTGAAACACTTTATTCAAGATCTCATAGAGGATGGGAGGATTGAAGTAGATTCACTTGAATCATGACAAGGGCCTAGTGGAAAAATGGGAATATTCAAAAATCCCTTCCCTAATCATAATAAAAAAGGAACAAAGAATCTGAATCAAGGTGACTAATCTAATGACTATAGAGCTAACAATTAAGTATATACCTTAGCTGATAATCCCTTTAATTTAGTCATAGGCTATATTCATCCATCCAATGAGCAGGTAAATACCATTAAGATCATTAGCAATGATTGTGTCACAGAAATATGACGCACTCATCTAGTGATCCCAAAACTTCCTGTACCTACACCTCATAAAATTCAATATGATTTAATAGATAAACTTGAAAAACCCCACCTAAGATTTAAATTTTATACCTTCTGAAGATATCAAACTCTCATAAAGATATCCTTTATAAAACCCTTCAAGGGTCAGGAGTGTTCACGGATGTCAATATTTCACACCTCCAAGCCATGATCATAAACCTTTCTCAAAAATGATTGTATCTCCTTTGACCAAAGTGAAAAACCACTCAATAACCACACACACAACTGACGCCTATATATTGAGGTATTTTTCACTCGCATAAAGATTAAAACACTTGTTGTGAATAATGGGTCGGATATAAATATTTGTACTTTAAAGCTTGTTAGATAGCTAGGGAATACAAAAGTAGAGCTAGATTCTCATACAATCACAATTAGGGCTTATGATAATTCTAAGCGGGAATAATTTGGAACCATTGCGTTACCTATGGAGGTAGGGCCCACAAAGCATCACACAAAGTTTCATGTCCTTAATCTAGATCTTCCTTATAACATGCTCCTAGGTCATCCTTGGATCCATGCCATGTAGGTTGTAACCTTCACTTTTCATCAATGCATTAAGTTGTATCATGAGGGACAAATTATTACCATCCTAGGAGATCATGAGCCATTTATGCATTGTATAGATTTACACAGTTTCTCTCGAGCCACGTATAAATGTCCTTCAGCGGACATTGTTATACCACAACAAACACAAGCCCTAAAAGTTCATGTGGATCCTGACATATTTCAATTTGGTGATAAGGATCCTTCCTCGTCACTCTCTCCCTTGGCCTCATGGGAGATGAAGATGGGAGCATATGGCCCAAGAAAATATCTCAATATTTAATAGGAACTTTTGGTCTTTGACCTCTCACTATCACGTAAAACACATGGTAGACCCAATTTCCAATTCACAAGCTCTCGAGCTAGCTATCTTAGCCCCTTCCATAATTTTTTTCCTCGTGATATTTTTTCAAACGAGAAGATGATAGATATACCTGCAAGTTGGATACCTTAAGGAAAAAAAGGATTCATGTAACTAGGATCCATATTACACTAAAGAAAATAGAATGATGCGTGACATGGGGTATCAAGGATTTGGATGTGGCCCAGATGCACAAGGCAGACTAGATCATGTTCCAATCCCCCCTCGGAAAGTAAATACGCATGGCCTTGGTGTTAAGCCTCATAAGACTATACCCTCTGAGATTGATGACACTTTTTCATAATTTGATGATGATTCACCTCATTTAGACAATGACGTAGATTCTTATTATAGCATATATAAGGACCTTGCTTCTATTTGATCCGGAGGTCAATACAGAGGATATGTGTTCCCTAAATCTTCTAGGATTATAATAGTGTGAAAGTTGACTTGAGATCTTTTTTTCGACTATTAGAACATAAAAAATGGATTCTACATGTGTAAATGGTGGTTGGTCAAAGTTCAAGTCAGCCCTCGGTGGGACCGAGTCAATTGGTGAGTCACAAACTAGTGAAATGTATGATCGTGTGAAGGTGATGTTTTTGGGTTTATACATATGGTCTTCATCATCTGACGTCATCTTCGTCTTCGTACATGATCGAAAAAATATTTTCCACATTGTGGGTCCTCAAGCCACCACATGGCCTGCCACCAATTCTCCCCAAGTCAAATTTGTGGCTATATGGTGAGTTACATATCAAATTTTACGATGCATTGAGGGAGTTGTATCGACCGAGCCACATAATCAACTCGTCAAGCTAACCAGTGAATTGGTTTTATTTCATTGGTGGGGGAGTGAAGTGTTTAAGCTCATCAAACTCTAGGCGAGCTATGAATCAAGCCATTCACTGAGTCATATTACTACGTTGAAGAGTTGAGCTATGTGTTGCACGAGAAATGAGCTACTTGACCGAGCTATGTCAATGACTCGAAAATTGGATAATCATCGACTAGGAAAACCTTGAGGATATGGCCCAAAGCCACATGTTCATTGGGTGGTTAAAAGCCTTTTTAAATCTTTCCTTAACTCAACATCGATTGAAATGGGATCCACCCCTCATCCACATTAGCTCGCCATGGTAAAATGATGATAATCTCATAGGTGGATAGTGATGAGACAGAAGACTCGGTGGAAGCCATAGGGGTATGGCATGACGGATGGTGTCGAGAGCCCACATGGATGGGTCATGATGGATGGAAACGGAGTGAACTGATTTGAGGTCAATCAAGAAAGGTGTCGACAGGATTTCAACTGTAACCTCCTCCTCATGAATGGAGCACCCTAACCAATCAGCTAGTCAAGCTGGCTATGTTAAAAGATGGAGTGATAAGAGATTTAAACAATATTTTTGAGCCCTTTACTAATATAATAAGGACCTGACCCCTCTTCAACAACAAGCTCACTTCAAGCTCAAGAAAATCCCTCTCCAGATCAGTTGAGGAGTATGGAGGGTTAAGAAGTTGAAGGAAAGTATAGGAGCAATAAAATATTATATGCCCTATAAAAATAGGCATTATTTTATTAATTCCTATTATATTATTTAATAGGCATGAAGGAGTGTTTGTAAGACCTATTATTTATAGGCATAATATTGTGGAGCTTAAGACCTATATTTACTATAGGCATGATTAGATATAAGGCTTGCATACACTTTTAAATATATAAGACCTGTTTATATAGGCAATATGTAAAAAATGAAGCTCCATTCTCTCTCCGAGAAACTATACTCCAAGCCTGAGACGTGGTGAAAAACTAGTGCATTGTAAAGACAAGCGCGCCAATTTTAATGGAGGTATATTTGAGAGATAAGACCTATATCAAATGGGAAATTTCATCGTCTTCATTGATTACCGATTATTATTGGTAAAATGGAGATAAGGCTTACTAAGCCACAACTTTAGGGTACATAATGTCTGGAAGACTATCCGGGGAGCCAAAATGTGTTGTATTAATGTCTGGAAGGCCGATAGAGGAGCCATAGGGCATTGTACTAGGAAGGAGAATGCTTAACACCATGCAACGGAGGTGTAGAGGAATTCACAGATAGAATAAACGATTGAATCTTCCAGGATAGATACTTGGTATAAGGATTTGTGTTCTTATGTATTCAATATTATCATGCTAGATTGTATTATTTGTTATAGTCATTGAAGTTGATAATATATCAGTTATATTAATGAACTTGGAGACGTAGGCATTTTTTTGAACTCCGTTATCAACTTGTTTTGCAGTATGATTATATTCTTGCAGTGATTTTAAGTTAATTTTAACAGGGTGTTTTTCATAAAAGAATTTAATGCCTATAGGGTTTTGAGATAAGTTAGATAAAAAATTGATCATGTTCAGATCAAGTTGATATCAGAGAAGGTATCAACGCTTGCAAACTTTCTATTCTCTAAGCAGGTTGATCATTGCAGGATGATTTGACAATGATGGTATCAACCTTGTACTTGTGGAGTCTAGATTGGTGAGATGGGCTTAGGGAGAGGTTTATCATCATCAGTAATTTTCTCGCCTTTATATTTGGATTATTCCATTATGACTCATGTGTAGATGATAGATCGTTTGACGATTCACATAACACATTAGTCAAGACCCAATTCTTGGCAATGTTTTTTCTCTTTTATACTTGCATTAGTAAAACCCTTAGAGGGCAATTATTTTGGTAAATTGCTAATACCAGGAGATGCAGTATGTTTTTGTCCTTGTTGAGTTATTTGTCCAAAAGGGAAGAGACAAACAAGTTCAATCCAGAATGCAATGGATTGGAGAAGACCAAGTACATAAGCCACCGAGTAGGAGAAATTTTTGTGACGAGTTTATCATGTGAAATTATTTTCCTATAAAATTGGTAACTAAGCTTATTGTACCAAGACTCCAAATATGAAGCATTTTTACAACTAATTTGCATGATGTATTAGGATATAATTTCCTTACACTTATATTTGAAATTTGTATAAAGACCCTTTTAAGGGAATGTATCTTCTAATCAAATGTTTTAGTGACAATTACAGTTAGATACTCATATCTGTGAGTTTGGAGATTTGTCAGCCATTTGTGCATACAATGGAGCTCGCAGGTGTCAGCTCAAAACTTCATTCTGTGTAGAGGCATTGTGACTGTATAACATAATGGTAGTTGAATCACCTTTAGCATTAGCGTCAGGTCATAAATTTGTCATGTGAAGAGGCCATCATGTGCAGCCAACAAAATGGTGATTGATATTGTTTTTCAACAAGAGGAGCTCTCAAAGGATTAGCTCAGATAGTCATTCGGTGTCAAGGAATTGTGACCACACATTAGAATGGTAGCTGATCATTATAACTAACATTGTACATTGGAGTCTTGAGGTCTTGAAAGAGGCTTAGCATCATGCATTGGAGGCATTGAAGTATGGAAAATGAGGTGACATCAGGTCACAACTTCATTCTATGTAGAGTCTCTTATGACCTTGTAGTAGGATGGTACGTGAAAAGTCATTATCCATCACTGACATCGGATCAATCATAGCTCTAAGTAACATAGAGTTCCTTCAAACTAGTTTGGATTTTGCAGAATCAACTAGGAGCCATAAAATATGTTATAGAGTCAAAGAAAATCCTTTTTGTCAGATATCTGGAAGCCTAGCACCACACAATGGAGGCATGGAGGTCTTCTTCGGATATCAAAGTGGCATAGCAAGAGGAAGTGAGCCTAAGTACCACATGTCCTAGAGTTTGAGCCATTATTGTTGAACGTGGAGTTGGCAGAATACTGCGATGATCTCTTCTCAGCAAGGTGATTTGGAGTTCACAAGGTTTTTGGGACAAAAATCCTTTACCATTTGGGAGGTACGATTTGGAGGTCAATAAAGAGGATAGATGTTCCTTAAATCTTATAGGATCACATAATGTAGAATTTGACTTTGAGATCTTTCCATTGAATATTTGAACGTTGAAAAAGGATTCAGCATGTGCAAATGGTGGCCGGTCAAAGTTCAAGTCAACCCTTGGTAGGACCAGGTCAACTGGCGAGTCATGAAGTAGTGGCAAGTATGATCGTGTGAAGGTGATTTTTTCGGGTTTATACCTCCAATATTCATCATTCAACGTCATCTTCATCTTTGTAAATGATCGAAAAAATATTTGCCACATGGTGGGTACTCAGGCCACAATGTGGCCTGCCACCACTTCTCCCCAAGTCAACTTAATGATAATATGGCGAATTACATATAAAATTTTACGATGCATTGAGGGAGTTGTATTGACTGAGCCACATAATCAACTTGTCAAGCTAACCATCGAATTGGTTTTATTTCATTGGCGGGGTGAGTGAATGGCGTAAGCTCATCAAGCTCAAAGAAATCTATAAATCAAGACATTCACTGAGTCATTTTTCTACGTTGAAGACTTGAGCTATGCATTTCACTAGCGATGAGAAACTTGACTGAGCTATGTCAATGACTCAGCAATTGGATAATCATTGACCAGAAAAAGATGAGAAACTTGACCGAGCTATGTCAATGACTTGGCAATTGGATAATCATTAACTAGAAAAACATTGAGGATGTGGCCCAAAGCCATGTGTAAAACTATGGCAATCTCATAGGTAAATAGGGATGAGACAGAAGACTAGGTGGAAGCTGTAGGGGTATGACACAATGTGGATGGGTCATGACCAGGCTTGGATTTTGCAAGGTGTTTAGACGTTTTTAGTCATTTTAGATGTCAAAATACAGTCACTTTTAAAATATGACCATCATGATTGACTGGTAAAGTTATAATTTAAACGTCAAAATGACATGTATATTACAAATTTATCCATCAATATATATATATATATATATATATATAAATAATGTTATATTAAATAAAAATAGAAATTTCGAAGTATATATAAAAAAAATCTTACTATCTTTTTAATGAATATAAAATAGAAATTGCAGACTATTAGAATTTTACTATCCACGGTTCCATTGATTTTTCTCACTGCAATTACAAAAAATCAAGATGTAATTTCGAAGAAAAAATTAGAATGTCTTTTATCTAGTTCTCCCTCATGAGTACTCTCATCTCTATTAACTATAGAATTAATCTCTGTAGTTTTACAATTTTTCAAGTCCTTTCTCTAACATATTACATACCATGAAACCGGATTTTGGCAATGCTTATGCGATCCTTGTCTCACTATCGTAAATCACTTTCAAACCTGTGCATAGGCTTCACGCTAGGGGGAGCTAATTCACATTGTTGGTAAACTTTTTATCTATTACGAGTCCAAAGATTTATCTCTTGCAATTATGAAGATTTCATTAAAACTGTGCTGAAATTCTATCTTTTTGTAATTGTTGTAAAAATTAAAGTTATTAAACTCCCAACAATTAAATATTACTTTTTCGTGGACCCTTCTCACTTTTTTGTTCATTTATTTTTATCATGATTTACATTAGCATGATTTTAATTTTTAGATACAAAATTTGTGGTGCATTATTATAAAGAAATTAACATTTAAATTGATTTTGCAAGTTTTGTACTGATGTTTTTTTAGAAATTCATTTAAATTTATTTTTTCAATCTCATGGATGTAAAATTTTACTCAATTTCTCGTATTTTGTAATAGTTACTATAATAATAAATTTGATGTGTATATTATATTTTGAACGTCAAATGACATCCATATAATTTTTTAGACCATCAAATAATATTACTGTGACATGTAACATTAAACGTCAAAATCCAGCACTGGTCGTGACGGATGGAAAATGAGCGGACCGAGTCGGGGTCAGTAAAGAATGGCACCGACAGGATTTAAACCGCAACCTCCTCCCTGTGAATGGAGTGCCCTAGCTAATCCGTCATCCAAGCTGACTATGTTGGAAGATGGAGCAATAAGGGATTTAAACAATATTTTCGGGCCCATTACTAATATATAAGGGACCCATCCCCTCTTCAACAACAAGCTCACTTTGCGCTCAAGCAAAGCCCTCTCCAAATCAGCCGATGAGTATGGAGGGTTAAGAAGTTCGAAGGAAATTATAGGAGTAATAAAATATTATAAGCCCTATAAAAATATGCATCATTTTATTAAATCGTATTATATTATTTAATAGGCATGAAGGAATGTTTGTAAGACCTATTATTTATAGGCATAATATTGTGGAGCTTAAGAACTGTATTTATTATAGGCATAATTGGATATAAGGCATGTATAGGCTTTTAAATATATAAGACCTATTTATATAGGCAATATGCAAAAAATGAAGATGCATTCTCTCTCCGAGAAACTATACTCCAAGCCTAAGATGTGGCAAAAAACTAGTGAAGTTTGAAGATGAGAGCGGCGATTTTAATGGAGATATTTTGGAGAGATAAGACCTATATCAAATAGGCAATTTCATCGTTTTCATTAATGACCGATTATTATTATCGAAAAATGGAGATAAGGAATACTAAGCCACAAATTCATGGTACAGAATATTTGGAAGACTATCCAGGGAGCCAAAGTGTGTTGTATTAGCATCTAGAAGATCAGTTGAGGAGCCACAGGGCATTATACCAAGAAGGAGAATGCTTAGCACCATGCAACGGAGGTGAAGAGGTATTCACAGATAGAATACACAATCGAATCTACCAGGATAGCTACTTGGTATAAGGATTTATGTTCTTATCATGCTAGATTATATTATTTATTACAGTCATTGAAGTTGATAATATATCAGTTCTATTAATGAACCCACAGACGTAGGCATTCTTCCAAACTCTGTTGTCAAATTGTTTTTTAGTATGATTATATTCTTGCATTGCTTTTAATTTCATTTTAACGGGTTCTTTTCAGAAAATAATTCAATTCCTATAGGGGTCCGAGATCAGGTAGATAAGAACTTGATCATTTTCAGATCACTACTAACCTTTTCCTAGATTTCACCATCTTTACCATATCCCAGTCCAAATCCCAAACCAATTTCCAAATCATTCTTTTATATCACAACCTCATTTATTAGGGCTAACAACTTCATGTGCTATTTGATTTCTTTAAAAATGGTGAGGCCATTGCAGATTTCATGGGTACTTGGGACGTCATTTCAATAAGTGACCATAATAAGAGTTTCTCCATCAAGTTGGACGCATGATTTTTCTTTGGGGAAGATTCAGAATTGTGTGGTCACATAAGAAAAAAATAACAAGAGAGGGAAAAAGTACTACAAGAAATCCTTGCAGAAAGACTAATTCTAAGTCCCATAGTGAAAACCTCTTTGAGGTGCTTGTGGATGAACAAAGAGAAAAATCAATGGAAAAGTTAGGTGACCCACATGAAGATAAAACTCTCTTTGAGCCACCTGTAGAAGTGCATCTTACTCCCCACCTTGATCCTAGATGCATGGAAGACACATCCAAAATGCTGATTGAGGAGTCTATCAATGTTAATATCATATCAAAAGAGGATCCAAAAATGGTAAAGTTGGGAGCTTCACTCTTGGCACAATAGAAGAAAACATTTCTGGAGTTGCTAAAAGAAGTTTTAGACATATTTGCATGGTCCTACATAGAGTTGCCAAGTTTGGACCCAACCTAGTCGTGCATAACCTTATTGTGCACCCAGATTCCAAACCAACCAAGCAGAAGTTAAGGAATGTGCACCCATGAGTTGCACTTTTGGTCAAAGAAGAAATAGAAAAGCTACTAGCAGTAGGCTTCATCAGACCGATTGATTACTCATAATGGATATCAAACATACTATCAGCACAAAAAAACTAGTGGGTAATCAAATTTTCATGGACTTCAAGGATATAAAAAAAGCATGCCCTAAAGATGATTTACCTTTCCCTAAAATCAGCATGATTTTTGATTCAAGTGCGGGATATGAAATGTTGTTCCTAATGGATGACTTTTCAGTCTATAATCAGATTAAGATCGCAGAGGAAGATCAACACAAGATGATATTTACAATCCCTTGGGGAACATTTTGCTACCAAGTAATGGCCTTTGGTATAAATAATGTCAGACTCACTTATCAAAGAGCGATGACCGTCATCTTCCATGACATGATGAATGACATCATGGAGGATTATGTGGATGATAATTTGGGAAAGTCTATATCTAGATAAGAGCACCCACAAGTGCTAAAGTGTCTCTTTTAACACCTCCATGACTACAAATTCAGAATGAATCCTAAGAACTGTGTATTCGGCGTATAATCAATAAATATCTTAGGTTTCATTGTTTCCAGAAGATGGATTGAGGTGGATCCCACTAAATTTGAAGTTATCACTAAGATGCCTCGACCAAAAAACCTTAAGCAATTGTGCAGCTTATAAGGTAAAATTCAGGCAATCCGCCGATTTATCTCATAACTTACGGATAAGTTTCATCCTTTCACACTTCCTCTCAATAAATATGTTACCTTATATTTGGGACTTTAGTGTCAAAAATCCTTCGAAATTATCAAACAGTACCTAGCTAGCCATCCTATTCTCATGCCACTTACCCCTGGTGAACCCATGTTATATATTTAATCTACCCCATACATTATTGGTGCATTGCTTTCCCAATACGATATGAGCCAAAAATATGGGGTGGTTTATTACCTAAGCTGCACTTTGATTGTATATGAGTGTCATTATCCCCAGATTGAGAAATTTTCTTAGTGTCGGTCTTTGCTTTCCAAAATATTTTCCCCTATCTACTCAATCACAAAACCAAGTTGATTTCAAAAGTTGACACTTTAAAATACCTTCTATCTAAACCTGCACTCACCAAATGGATGGATAATTGGATCATCTTCCTAAGTGAGTTTTACATTGAATTTGTTATTTAGTAGTCACTCAAAGTACAAGTGCTTGTAGATCAGCTATGTGAAGCTCCCCTATAAGGGGTTGAACCATTGTGTCTGGATCTACCAGATGCTTCTATAATGTACATTAAGGAATCCGTCACATGGCAGATGAAATTGGATGTATTATTTAATCACCATGGTTTAGTATCTGGGGTGGTTCTTATCACTCCAATAGGATACTTCATCCAACATGCTTTCAAGTTGTGTTTCCCATGTAATAATAACATTGTAAAATACGAGGAACTTATTATTAGTATGAAAATTGTTATTAAATGGAATATAAGACAACTAAGAGTCATGGGTGATTTTCCACTGATCATACAGAAATTAAATTATGAATAGAAATCCAAGGATGATAAGCTCATCCCGTATAAAAATATGGTTAAAAATTTAAAGGAGAACTTTGTGGGTATTGCTTTTGAACTGATGTCAAGGGTGCATGAATCGATTAAGGGATGTCATGCCCATTAGCAGAGATTTACTTCACATCCCACCTCAAGAAAATAAAATGCCTCCCATTATGGAACGTATGTGAGAAAAAATGTATGATGTACTGAAATCGTGTCTGGTATGTGAATTTTTTGGTCATTTCTCCCCCTATTATGAGCCCATATTTAATTACCAACAAGACAATACCTTTCCTCTGAACATTTCCCACAATGAAAAAAGAGCACTTATCTTTCATTTATCCTGTGATACCCTATTAGGAGGTACCCTTTATCATAGAGGATATGACAGGAATCTACTGCGTTGTCTTGATTCAGCAGATTCAATACAAGCAATTAAAGAAATACATGAAGGATTTTGTGGAGCACACAAAAGTGACATGGTTATCGCTAAGATACTACTAAGGGTAGGATATTATTGGCCTACCATGGAAGTAGATTGTTGTAAATACATCAACAAATTTGAACTTTGTCATAAGTATGAAAACCTAATTCATGCACCATCACAAAATTCTAGCCAATCACAACACCATGTTCATTCTCAAAATGGGGATTAGATCTCATGGGGAAGCTCACTCCTACTTCCTCAGATGGCCATACACATATCATAATTTCCACCGAGTATTTCACAAAAATGGGTAGAGGATGTGCCTCTTACATATGTTACCAGTGCACAAATATCAAAATTCATTATAAACCGCCTCATCTGTTGTTATAGCATCCCCTCCAAAATTGTAGCAGACAATAGTAATTATTTAAAGAACAAGATAGTTAAAGTGTTATGTCAACGCTTTAATTTTTTTTTAAAGTGGTCCACTCCCTATTACCCTTGAGGTAATGACCAAGTAGAGGGAACTAATAAAAAACTTATTCACATCATGGAAAATATAGAAGTAAAACAATCTATAATTGGCACTTAAAAATCCATCCCACCCTCAGGGCTTTTAGAACCTCCATCTATACTCCTACTTGTGTTACCCCCTACTCATTAGTCTTTTGCACTGAGGCCATTATCCCATTAGAGATTGAACTTCCTTCCCTGAGAATATCTCTCTGGGACTATCTAGACAAGGATGAAGACTACCGAGTAGCTCAACTAGAAAAGTTGGAGCTACTAGATGAGAAACACATGCATGCATTTAATCACCTAAAGGTATATCTGTTAGTGCAAAATCACGGCACCCCTAGATGCTGGTTAGGTTTCTAGGTTGACCATACTATCATCCAGTGTGATTGGATAACATTGAATCCTTTCTCCAAGTGTGGGACTTGAAAAATGAGAAAGGATTCTCCAGAGAAGGCTGGTTCCTATTCCTCTATTCAGATGCACACGAAATATACAGAGAGTTTTCTTGAAACCTAATCTAATCTGCCAAGGAGACAGGGTAAGAAGATGCATAAAAATAAATCTAAGCTAATAGAGGTGATGCACCAAGGAATGAAGAACACCTATCTTGCCAGTAAACACAGACCATTCAAATGTGATATAAGATCATGCATAGATAACAAAACTTGCAGTGAAAGACCAGGAGGATGCAAAATGAACACAGAGAGGGTTGAGAATCATCCACAGACATGTATTACTTGCTCCAAAGATTGATACAATACACTACAGAATGCCAAGAGGCAGAGTCGTATTACAGTTTCAAATGGGAGGTTCGAACTCCACAAATTCGCCTGATAGGAGAAGAAGGGAGGAGCAAAACAGAAAAATGTTTAACCTTTTTAAAGAAGCTCCTCATTACAATATATAGAAAGAATGAGAGAGGGAAAAGAGAGGAAATCCAAAATCTACCCCAACCACTTCTAGGTCGCATTTAAAATCATCTCATTATGGTAGAAGCGGTGGATCCTGGCAAAATGGCGGGCTTTCTAACAGAAACGGCGAACTGTCTGCTACATTAACGCTGGTTGTTGAAGCGTTACTTCTGTCATTACCACGCGTCAGAGAAATTTTCTCAATTTTCTCTCTCTAGACTACACCAAAATGCAAGATTGATCCCAGAATCATGTAGAGAATTTCAACAGCTTTCCGTTGATATAAAGAACGTGCAAATCTGAGCTCTGGATCGAAAGATATGACGATATGAAGATTTAGGGCAAAAACAATAGGTCGGCGGGAAAAATATTTGAACTTTCCCCGCGCTCTGCCACTTGGATGACACGTGGCAGGCTCTGATTCACTGAGCAATTCTCTCTCCTCCACCTTTCCATGGGCTTTCCTTTGAAATTTCCTTGTGGGCCCTAGCTTGGACACGTGGCACTATTTCATTGGTTTGGGTCAGTGCTTGAGACCTCGCCCTTTGAATTTTGGACTTTCTCCCTTGTAACACGTGTCGTGATTTGATTGGTCATTCAGGTCTACCGGCTTTTCACGTCCACCACGTCCATTTGTCCTGGATGTCCCAGTGTTGTTTGGGACAAAAACCTTCGATCCGCCCGAAATGGGCTTCCCTGTCCCTCATTCTGGCCAATGACACGTGGCGTTTATTGATTGGCTTTCGGATCCTTCGGCTATCCGCGTCCCATGTGTCTCTTTGTCCTGGATGTCCCAATGCTAAAGTTCCCCATTTCGGCCGAACCGGACGGTTCACGTCCTTCGCGTCCTCGCGGCCATAGATGTCCCAGATTGTCTGGGACAAATTCTTCCGAACCACCCAAAATGGGCTTCCTTTGCTCTTGGTCACTTCGCCTTTTCACGTCCTTCGTGTCCTCACGGCCCAGATGTCCCAAATGCTTGGTCGATTTTCTTCTCCGTTCGGCCGAACCGGCTTTCCGTGTCCCACGTGTCCCGACGGCCTGATTGTTCCTTTGCGAAATTTCTCCTTTCGGCCGAACCGGGTGGTTCGCGCCCTTTGCATCCATTTTTCCCAGATGTCCCTTTGCTTCGCGGGCTGCCTGGAGGATTTTCGGTCGATCTGTGCCTTGATGTCCCAACTGTTCCAACTTATGTGAGGACTAGGACTTAGCCAATTTTCATGATTTTTCCTGTTTCAAGCTTTTTTTTGCCGCTTTTTTCACCTTTCCTCAGAGCTTGCTCCTTCCTTCTTCGGCCAGGGGAGTTAGAAAAAATATGAGGGGACCCTAGAAACATGATTTTTGCCCTGAATCAATCCATTTTCCTGGGACTTGAGAATTCTGATGCATGTTATCAAATTAACCCTGGGGGGTGAATTTTAGATAACAATTGGTGACTCAGCGGGGGTACCTGCCTGCTAGGTGAAAAGATCAGTGGCCTTTTGGCGTGATCCATTGGGCATGGAGTCATAAGCAATAACCTGAAATGAGCCTGATACTGCAACTCCCTCTACGAGAGCATGCTGAACTGTAAAAACTCAACCTAGGAGCAACAAAACCTGCGCCAAAGCACTTAGGGAAACTGAAACCTAACTACAACAAGACAATGTGCAAAGCACTTAGAGGAATGAAAATCTAATTTAATATTTACAGAGGTAGTGAACTTCCCTCTAGAAGCAACACTTGAGATAGATTCCATTGACTGGAATCTGCAGTTCTTCACCATCCAATGAGGCCAATTGGAAAGCATTGTTGTTCTTGCACTTTGTGACCATGTATGGGCCACTCCAAATGGCATCAAATTTTGAATGCCTTCCCGGTTTTTCTCTATCCATATCCCATTTCAACACTAGATCTCCAACTTGAAAAGATCTATCCTTGGCCTTTCTATCAAAGGTATTCTTGATCAAAGCTTGATCCTTTTCCATTGCTTGGGATGCCTGATTTCTGATCTCTTGCAACTCCATCAACTCTGCATACCTCACCTCCATGGGCTCAAATTCAAGCAACTCCAGCTACTTCATGAGTTCCAATGTTTTCAACTCAAGTGACATGGGCAAGATTGCCTCTCTTCCATAGACAAGCCTGAATGGAGAATTACCTGTGGATCTTTTGGGAGTGATCCTATCAGCCCATAAGGCTGATTTCAGCTTGGTATGCCAAGACCTCTGATTCTCATCAAGAGTCCTCCTAATGATACTCAAAAAGTTCTTGTTTGTAGACTCGGCCTGGCCATTACCCTGAGGGTAATAGTTTGATGAAGTGCTTAGGTAGATACCGTTCTTGACAGCCCACTCAGTCACCTTAGATCCAATGAATGCCAATGCATTATCAGAGATTATTGTAGCAGGTACACCAAATCTGGTTGTTATCCCCTCATAAAATTCTAAGATGCTAGACTCATTTGCCTCTTTGAGTGCTACTGCTTCTTTCCATCTGGTGAAGTAGTCCGTGGCTATCAAGATCCATTTGTGCCCTTGGCTTGAATTAGGATTAATGACTCCAATGAAGTCCAAACCCCATTGCATGAATGGTTGGTCAACAGAGATTGGATGTAATGGAAGGGCAGCAAGTCTTTCTTTTCCTGTGAAGAATGCACAATTCTTGCACCTCTTGATCCATGAATAGCAATCACTGAAGATTTTAGGCCAATAATAACCAACTTTCATGATTTTTAGAGCTGTCACTCTTGGTGCAAAATGACCACCAGCTGGTCCACCATGGAACTCTTCCAACACCCTTTGAACCTGATTCATGCTAATGCATCTCAGCAGCACTCCATTCACATCTTTCTTGAACAAAACTCAATCAACAATGGCATATGGAACAACCTGCAACCTGAAGTATCTCCTCTTCACTTTGTTCATTTCTGGAGGGCATAGGCCTGTCTGTAGGAAGTGTATCATATTCTGAGTCCAATAGGGAGTGGGCACATTATCATTTTCCTATTCTTGACCATCCTGTAGTACCAAGACAACATCTTCTTCATTACCTGCTTCACCCTGTTGACTTGAGGCTAGTTGTTCGCATAGTCCCCTCCCACGTACTAATTTGGTGACCTTGATCTCGATGTCATATTCCATGACACGAGTGATCCAACCTACCCTTTTCTCATTCAAATCCTTGTTTAGAAGTTAGTTCCTGACTCCCGCATGAGAGACCAATAATTGGATCTTGTTGTTTGAGATTAAATGCTTGAATTTCTTCAAGCTTCTGATCACTGCAAGTACATGCTTTTCAATGAAAGAGTACCTAGTTTCGTATACCTCTAAGCCTTGACTGAAGAAATCAATTGGTTGTTTTAATCCTTCTTTGTTTTGTTGTGCCAAGATTGTAAAAATTGTATCTCCACCACCAAAGGCATATAGCATGAAATCCTTGGAGAAGTTTGGATTGACGAGAGTTGGAGCTTGAGATATAGCCTCTTTTATCGCCTCAAAACTTGCCTTGCCTTCAGATGTCCACTTAAATGCCATGCTCTTCTTCAACATCAGTGTTATGGGCTTTACGAGAGCTGCAAAGTTTGGAACAAACCTGCGGACAAAATTGATCCTTCCTAAGAAGCTTTGAAGAGCCTTCTTATGACTTTGCAATGGCAATGCTCGAATTGCTTCAACTCTTTCTCGGTTCAATCATCAATCCCTTCTTTGAAACAATATGGCCAAGAAGTTTTCCCTCATGAGCCAAGAATATGCATTTTTTGGGATTCAATGATACCCCAAATCTTCTACACCTCTGAAATACCTACCTCAGATGAAAGAGGTGATCCACTGCATTTTTGGAGAATATAGTGATGTCATCAAGGTATATCAAAACTATTTTATTGATCAACCCCTTGAATGCCATATCCATTGCCCTTTAGAAAGTGGATCCAGCATTTGATAGCCCAAATGGCATCTTCTTGTAGGCATAGGTCCCCCATTTGGTGGTGAAAGCCGTTTTGAACTGGTCATCCTCCTTCACCATTACCTGATTATACCCTGAGTAGCCATCTAGGAGAGAGAATCTCTCTGAACTGGATACTACTTGTAATATTTGTTCCATTGAAGGAAGTGGGTAATGGTCTTTGAGAGATGCCCTTTTTAGGTCTTAGAAATCTACACACAACCTGATTTCTCCGCTCTTCTTCCTGACCGGAACCAAGTTTGCGACCCATCTTGAGTGCTTGATCGGGAATATAATGCTTGCTTCTATTAGCTTATTTAGCTCTTTCTTCATTAGAGGCTCAATGTGAGGGTTGACTGGTCTCTGCTTCTACCTATATGGGCTTAGCATATGGATCCAATTCTATGGTATGCTGAGCCAGGTTGGGATTGAAACCTTTCAAGTCTTCATAGCTCCAAGCGAAGACATCTGGAAATTCTTGGCAAAGTTGTATGAAATCTGATTTCTCCTGTTCAGTGGCTACCTTGCCAATTTGAAGTATTTTGTTTTCCCCAACCGGAATTGGCTCTGAATCTTCTCTTTTGACCTGTATGTTAGCCTTTTCCTTACGGAACTGGTCATTAGGGTTGAAGATAGAATCCAATGTTACTAAACCCCTAGGAAGCTTGTTTGTCCGCAGCTGCACTACTTGATCCCCATACTACTGCTCTAATCCTTCTTGATTCCTAGCTGAGAATTCAGCCTCTTCTTGTAAGAAATTTACAATCTGTTGATCGTTCTCAAACACCTACTAGCTATTGTTATTATCTGGAACTGCTGGCCTCACAATCACATGGACATGTGGCTATTCCTTTTCCCTTTTGATGTTGTCAACCACATCAAACATTGCTCCAACAGCTGCGAGCCTATCCGCGGCTTCATTTTTCTTCCTAGGTATGGACACGATATTGAAAGCTTCGAAATCCTCAATGAGGTCCCATACCCTATTCTTGTAGTTCTTCAGCAAGTCATTCTTTGTAGCATGTTGTCCCCTGACTTGGTTGACAATTAGCTCACTATCACCAAAGACCTGCAAGTTCTTTATGCTCTTCTTGATTGCCCAATGCATCCCTTGCACCAAGGCTTCATATTCAGTAGTGTTATTTGAATAGGAAAACTAGAAACGGAAGGTTGAGTAATACCTTATACCTTGTGGTGAAACGAGTATGGCTCCTCCTCCTGCACCTTGCCTACTCCTTGATCCATCAAATAATAGTTGCCATACTTCATTCTTGTCCTTATGATCTGACTTGGTGATGCTAGGGAGAGGTTGATCCTCTTAATGTAAACAATAAACCCCTAGCTCAGATTCTTCTACTTCTTGATAGGGATCAAAAGCATGCACCTTGCTTTCCCATTCATCAATAGTCAAATCTGGGATACTTCCAACCTTGTTGTTAGCCTCGTCAGTGCTAGGGTGATCTTCTTGGTCAAATGTTGAGCAATTGGCATTAATCTGACTTGGAGTGTAAGGTTCAATATGGAAGTTTGCAATAGGTTCAGATCTAATTGTAGCCTTAGTTCCATACCTTGTTCCAAACAACATGTGAGACCAATTCACCAGACAGATAGCCTCCAATTTTAGCAGTGAAGTCTCTTGACAAGCACAATGCAAAAGAGTGGTGGAAGGTCTATGACTGATACATCTTGTAAAACAACAACATTTGGACATGCATGCAAGGTAAGACTCAAATTTCTAATCACTCCAACTAATTGATATTTTTGTCCCGTATAGCTGCATTACTCCTTTAGATGTTATTTCATACTGGATCCCTAGCTGATCAGCTATCTGTTTAGGCATTATTGAGCTACTTGCCCTGGAGTCTATCATGTAATTATGCACTAGATGATTTCCAATGATTAACGAAACATAGAAAGGGGGGCTTCAACATTTTACCTTGTTGTGTTCCACGACTTCCTTCAGGCCGGGCAGCATTTGTAAGCACTTTTTCTTGCATCTAAACTTGCTGATTCAAAGTTGGCCAATCCTTAATGGCAGATTGCAGTAGATCTCTTTGGCCTGGGATGGATAGGGATTCCCACATGGATATATTGACGTTTGTCTTCTTCATCTGATCAATGATACTAAATGGTGATGAAGGATCTCTCTGTTGTCCCTTGGTTTGCACATTTACTCCTTGTACGTGGGCAGCAACAGCTGGCATTTGAGTTGGCCTAGGGGCTGTTCTTGGCTGCCCTTGTGCATTTGAAACTGGGACTTTGCTTGCCAATCATTTGTGGAACCATGGGAGGTTGTGGATTGGCTGGGGCTAATGGTTGTTCTTCACCCAGATTCCTCCTCTTTGACCTTGTGTTGGCTGCAACACCTTGAGAAACTACCTGATTCATGCCACAGAAATCCTCTGCTTGCCAGTTTACCAATGTGGTGTCATTTGGGGCTGATTCCTGTTGGAATGTTTCTTGTTGTTGACTGTTTCCTTGACTGCCCTCACCCTCCACACCAGTAGTTGTCACCATCAATGCTTGATTGAGGGCACCATTGAAACACATGGATTGGTTATGAGGCTCATTGCATGGAAAACACCCAATCGTATTCCTGAGCAATGTTGTTTTTGTGTTGGCACTAATGCCTTAGAGGCAGATATGGCATTTGGATTATAGGGCTGGAATGGTCTATTGGCAGGAGGCCTTGTTTGATTCATATTTGCAGCTGGATTAGGTGGTCCTTTGTGGTTGGTATGGCTGCCTATTTGGTTGAGCTTGGGGTTGATAAGAAGGTCTGAAACCTTGGGCTTGTTGCCTCTTGAGAGTGACTAGCTCATTGCCTAGGTTTTGCAATTGCTTCATGACCTCTTGAAGCTCATTTGGGGCACTTGGAGATGAAGTGGAAGCTTCATTTGAACTCTGATTTCTAGGAGTGGGAGAAGGAGCCAAATTAGGTGCTTGACTAGTGTTTGGACTCTCTAAACCTTGGAAAACAATGGCATGGGAGGTCTAGGGGCAAGTTTTCCGGCTTGAATCAAACAATTTTCAGCCCTAATGGAAATGTTATAAGCCATAGGGATTATTGTGCCTCCCATGGACTGAATCAACATAGAAATATCAGAATTTAGAGCTTTGAGATAGTAGAGAAAAGCACCTTCTGCTGTTGGCCTGACTGCCACTGGAATCCTCTCCCAAGTTTTTTGAAATCTGAAGTTGAAATCGGTCAGCTGCTCATTGGGAGCCCTCTTGATAGTTGTCAGCTGCTCCAAAAGAGACAAGTTGTCTCCCTTCTCTCCAAATTGCTCATGAAGTGCAATACACAGCTGATTCCAATTTGTGATAGAACCAGCTCCAAGGCTCCTAAACCATTGTAATGCTTTACCCTTGAAGGAAGATGCCAGTAACTTGACAGCCACTTGCATTTCATTGATTTCATGAATTGCACAAAGGTTAGCAATATCTTTAACATGATCACCTGGAGTAGTCTGATTTTCTCCAGTGAAGTAGGGAATGTTCTTCAAGGCTGCAATAGGAACTGGATGTTGTGCATTGAGAGCAAGTGGGTTGCTGCCTGTGAAGTTGACGTAGGGGTTGTTTTGAGCCATTCTGATTGGTCTTAAAACCCTTGTTGACTGAATGAAAGGTCTACCAGGTGGAGGAGTTGAGAGAGTTCTGTTTGGTGGAGATGGAGACCTTTGAATCCTTCTTCCTCTTTGCCTTCTTCTTGGAGATAATTGCAGGTATTCAAACGGCACTTCTTCTTCTCCAACTCTTGACCTTGTGATTCTTCTCATAAGTTTTCAGGCCTGCACTGCTAAAACCAGTTGATTATTCCCCTTGGAGTCACCAGATATGTAAATAATAACTCTCTTGATAGCAAGAAAAATGCAGCAGATGCACATCAACCCTGCTACAATAAAAATGAGACCTCTAGGTCCCACCGGGCGTGCCAAAACTGTTAGTGCAAAATCACAGCACCCCTGGATGTTGGTCAGGTTTCTAGGTTGACCATACTATCATCCAGTGTGATTGCATAACATTGAATCCTTTCTCCAAGTGTGGGACTTGAAAAATGAGAAAGGATTCTCCAGAGAAGGTTGGTTCCTATTCCTCTGTTCAGATGCACACGAAATATGCAGAGAGTTTGTTTGAAACCTAATCTAATCTGCCAAGGAGACAGGGTAAGAAGATGCATAAAAATAAATCTAAGCTAATAGAGGTGATGCACCAAGGAATGAAGAACACCTATCTTGCTAGTAAACACAGACCATTCAAATGTGATATAAGATCATGCACAGATAACAAAACTTGCAGTGAAAGACCAGGAGGATGCAAAATGAACACAGAGAGGGTTGAGAATCATCCACAAACATGTATTACTTGCTCCAAAGATTGATACAATACACTGCAGAATGCCAAGAGGCAGAGTCGTATTACAGTTTCAAATGGGAGGTTCGAACTCCACAAATTCGCCTGATAGGAGAAGAAGGGAGGAACAAAACAGAAAAATGTTCGACCTTTTTAAAGAAGCTCCTCTTTTTAATATCTAGGAAGAATGAGAGAGGGAAAAGAGAGGAAATTCAGAATCTACCCCAACCACTTCTAGGTCGTATTTTAAATCATCTCATTATGGCAGAAGCGGCGGATCCTGGAAAAACGGCGGGCTGTCTAACAGAAGCGGTGAACTGTCTGCTGCATTAAAGCTGGTTGTTGGAGCGTCACTTCTGGCATTACCACGTGTCAGGGACGTTTTCTCAATTTTCTCTCTCCATACTGCACCAAAATGCAAGATTGATCCCAGAATCATGTAGAGAATTTCAACAACTTTCCATTGATATAAAAAATGTGTAAATCTGAGCTCGAGATCGAAAGATATGATGATCTGAAGATTTAGGGCAAAAACAGGCAAAAATAGGTTGACGGGAAAAATATTTGAACTTTCCCCACACTCTGCCACTTGGATGACACGTGGCAGGCACTGATTCGCTGAGCAATTCTCTCTCCTCCACCTTTCCGCGGGCTTTCCTTTGAAATTTCCTTGTGGGCCCTAGCTTGGACACGTGGCACTATTTCATTGGTTCGGGTCAGTGCTTGAGACCTCGCCCTTTGACTTCTGGACTTTCTCCCTCCTGACACGTGTCGTGATTTG
This sequence comes from Taxus chinensis, assembly GCA_019776745.2. NCBI lineage: Eukaryota > Viridiplantae > Streptophyta > Pinopsida > Cupressales > Taxaceae > Taxus > Taxus chinensis. The sequence goes on along the minus strand of CM034147.1, from coordinate 227,127,877 downwards.
ATTGGCATTCGGGTCTGCCAGCTTTTCGCGTCCACCACGTCCATTTGTCCCGGATGTCCCAGTGCTGTTTGGGACAGAAACCTCCGATCCGCCCGAAATGGGCTTCCCTGTCCCTCATTTGGCCGATGACACGTGGCGTTGCTTGATTGGCTTTCAGCTCCTTCGGCTATCCGTGTCCCACGCGTCCCTTTGTCCCAGATGTCCCAGTACTGAAGTTCCCCATTTCGGCCGAATCGGCCGGTTCACGTCCTTCGCGTCCTCGCGGCCCAGATGTCCCAGACTGTCTGGGACAAATTCTTCCGAACCGCCCGAAATGGGCTTCCTTTGCTCTCGGCCGCTTCGCCTTTTCACGTCCTTCGTGTCCTCACGGCCCAGATGTCCCAAATGCTTGGTCGATTTTCTTCTCCGTTCGGCCGAACCAGCTTTCTGCGTCCCGAAGGCCCAATTGTTCTTTTGCGAAATTTCTCCTTTTCGACCGAACTGGGCGGTTCGCGCCCTTCGTGTCCATTTGTCCCAGATGTCCCTTTGCTTCGCGGGCTGCCTGGAGGCTTTTCAGTCGATCCACGCCTTGATGTCCCAACTATTCCAACTTATGTGAGGACTAGGACTTAGCCAATTTTCACGATTTTTCCTATTCAAGCTTGTTTTTTGCCACGTTTTTCACCTTTCCTCAGAGTTTGCTCCTTCCTTCTTCGGCCAGGGGAGTTAGAAAAAATCTGAGGGGACCCTAGAAACATGATTTTTGCCCTGAATCAATCCATTTTCCTGGGACTTGAGAATTCTAATGCATGTTATCAAATTAACCCTAGGGGTGAATTTTGGATAACAATATCATAATCGAGTTTCAAAATGCTACAACAAGAAAATGATACCTCACCAGTTTAAGGTAGGAGACTTAGTACTCAAATAAAATCAGTTCAACACCACTAAGAAACGAGAAAAGATGGGAAATTTTGAATCCAATTGATTAGGACCGTATGTGGTGGTCACTAAATATGGTTCTGGAGCATAAAAATTTTCTCATTCAAATGGTGAGGAATAAAAGGAACCAATGAATTTAATACATATCAAGCAGTTCTATACTTGAATATGAGGATCTTCAGAAAAGAAATAAAAAATATCAAACAATCAAGAAAAAGTAAAAAGAAAAAAGGTCGTCCAACTGTGAAAACCACGTAATTGTGGAACATTGGGAAAGTCCCTAGGTGAAAAATGGTTACTCCCACCTTGAGAGGATTTTTTATTTGCAAGCATATCTGATATCTGAAAGGAGTACACTTTCTTTAATTTAAGGATAGGTTTTCCTGAGTATTGAGATACTTTTGATCTTATTTGTTGTGGCCTGGATCCACCTGATCTATCCCTATATATTTGTGAAGGTTTCACGTTTTCATATTCACATATAACACTGGGGGAACTTTCACATCGTCACCATTTTTCACATAATGCATGGCATTCTTCCCTTGTACATCCCCTCTATTGTTGGGGGAATCCAATCTTCTTTGTTCTCTGTACATAGCTTTGGAAAATCTTTCAAAAAACACAAAAAACATTCAAATATGTTCTAAAAACCCTAAACATATGAAAGACCTATTTATGGAAAAACCTACAAAAACAATGTGAACAGTATCCTTTAAAATTGTCTTTAAGATGGCACCAAAAAAAGTAAAAAATGATTCAAAATTGTCCCGCAAAAACAAAGTAACAGTTTGTTTACTTTTAGTTGTCAGTTTGTAGAGTTTTAATTGCATTATATTTCCATGTTGTGTACTTTAAATTGAATTCATTTACTTAGTTTAAATTGTTAATTTAATCTATTGTACATAGGAATTGAGTTCATTTTATCTTGTATACATGTATGTAGTTGTGTTGTGTTAAGTAGATTTGATTAAGTTGTGTTTTTTGTACAATTTTTTTCATCATATCATCTATCATCACATATATACATCATATCTCATAAAATCCAAGCTACATCATCGTGCACACGAAATTCAAACTTGTATGCTAAGCTAACATCATATAAAATCACCACAAGGGGCAAGAGGGACCACCTTCTGTTCCCCCTTCACACATAGACCATAATAAAAATGTGGACAATCATAAGTGTCACATGAAAAAACACATGATATCATCTACTGCTATCTCATAAAAAAAATGCGATAAGTAAAACATGAAGTATTTCATTATAACATGTGATATAATCTATATGTTATCTCATAAATCAAAGAACATGTGATACTATCATAACATCATAAAGTAAATTCCATAATCATCATCATATATTTGTCTGTCAAAATATCAATGTCCATATAGAATGCATCTCTGTATATAATCATTTGGATACATAGTATGTTATCATGGGCATCAATCAAAAATGTGCCTTCATAGTGAGGGATCTCCAAAAATAATACATATACAACGCTAAAAATGTGCCTTCATATCGAGGCGTACATCAAAGTCGATACATCTATAAATATATCACTCAATAAAGAGTCATGTATGACTCGATCCCTCATGGGGACTTCCTGGCCTCTAAGGTGGTGGTGGAGGCCCCATCACTTGTGGTCCCTGTTGTGCCTACAGATGCTCTACTGATCTGGCTGAGTTTTTTTCTCTATGAGATCGCGAAGCTGACCTACTCATGGAATGCTAACTAAAATCATCCACTTTATGTCCCTATAGGATGACATCATAATACAAAGAACTCTAATATGTGGTTTGTCCTATAGTTGCAGATAGCTCCATAGGTACTTGAGGTGTAACGGATGCTCCAGTTATCTGACGTAAAGATACTACCTCTACTGAAACTCTAGCCACATCGGCATCTACTATAGTCTAGTCATCTCAGAGTGGATCTCACTCCATTGTCACTACCTATAATTGTTCCCAAGAGGCATGCATCTGGTCTCTCTCTGTCTCGAACTCATCTCACTCCATCGTAACTTGTTGCAGTTGTGCTGCCAACTGATCTCTCTAACCCTAGAGTTGGGCCCTATCTGTCACTACATAATCCCTCAATAATAACTTTGTCTCTCTCTCTTAGGTGGCCTGGAGCTCTAGAGTTATGACCTGCTACAACTTTTACCACAAAGCAGATAGCTCACTTGTAGGGTAAGTGCATGAAGTTGGTCAACAATTCCGTGGACAAAAAAAACTTGAAATTCAGGATCAGCGATCGCGATTTATATACCGCGATCGTGGTTTTAAATCGTGATCATGGTTCCTGAATTTCAGGTTAGGAAATTACCAAACCTAAAACCATGATCAAGGTTTAGAACCATGAGAGCGATTATAAACTGTGATCTCAAAACTCTAAGACAAAAATTAGCATGCCCGCGGGTCCTTATTTTCCCCATTTTTCATTTCAAACCACGATTTCTCCTAGACTTTTTTCACTCGAGCTTTGAATACCACCTCAAAATTTCTCATCGGACTTCTAGATCACAATAGAATCAACCATACTGCCAAGATGAGGAGGTAAGCCCCCGATTTTAATCATTTTTTTGCATTTTAGGTTTTTTTTTGCATTTTCATGGGTTTTTTCAAATGTTTGTTTATGTATACAATTTTCTTGTTTTATTAGTTGGTCGGCAAGCTTGAAATCATTTAAACCATCAAATCATTCCTCAAAACCCACTGAACATTCCTCAAAACCCTCCAAACATTCCTCAAAACCCTCCTCCAAACATAGATCCGCCTCCTATGGCTCCTTCTATCCCCAGTGAGCCAGCAGGAACATAAGATAATATCATTCGAAGAATCCGAGAAAATAAAATTGTCATTGAGAACATTATTCAGACTATAAGACAAAATCATGCCACAAATCCATCCCGCATGACTTTAGCCAACACATTACAAACATCGATTGGCGAAGTCAACTCCGCAACCAACCAAATACATAGATGAAATACATTTAGAGGTGACTGTAGGCGGTGGTATGCGGATAAACTATCCCATGTAGCCATAAAAGACAAAAAAAATTGGACAATACCTCATTTGTGCATTATTTACCGACCCTAGAACCAATGCCCCCCCTCCCCCGCATTTTATTGCAAATGGTTCCCAATCCATTTGTGCCACGATGACCAAATCAAAAACAATTTTTGGGACCGATGGTGGATGGTTTATGATTATCCACTATGCAACAACAAAGAGGGTCCTATTTTTTTTAAGAAATTATATTGCGAGTTCGTGCTTAATGAGGTCCCGAATTAGTTTGACTTTTCTAACTTTTTTGGTCGAGGAGGTGGCTCTGCATAGAGTAGACCTGGTGCATACATAGGTCAACCAAGGATCCCCCATACCCCAAAACCCCCCACTGCCTTCAGTTATCCCTCCTACAATGAAGGAGGTTGTGGAGATTGATACATTGCATGCATCGGGGGAGCTCACTGACACTTTGACCTAGTATAGTGACCAGATTACATCTGGTGATGTTGGTGGAGGCGCCAGTTCTAGTGCACCACACCACTGTGGATCATGTGGTGTCGTATGCACTGCAGGCGAGACATCATTTGCTGGTTCACAAGATTTCTTTTCTATAGATGAGATGTTGGGGAATGTTTTTGGAACTGGTGCCACTGATATTGGTCTTTCACAGGTAAATTTCAAATAAATATAAATAATATATATATATATATATATATATATATACAATAGTTTAATTCACATGTTTGAGATTTTAATATATATTTATTTGATTGTACGTCATGTACATACATGTAAAAAACTAATTTTTTATTTTATTTTAAATAGCAAGAGCCAGTGAAGGAAACATCCGACGTCGACATGCTAGCTACTGTACTTGGGCATGTTTCAAACGTAAGTTTTAAGTTGTACAAACTTACATTTTCAATTTCATTTGATTGCACTAGATTATTATTATAATGTTTCACGTGTATGTTGTACATATTAATACGTTTGTCTTTTATACATAGGAGCCTGGTGGACTGTCATCATCTGCTCTGGGAACTGAGGCTACTGGCACACCTAAAATAAGTTTTATGCAGATTAGTAAATATCTTTACACTTTGTTTCTAATTACCGGAAGTTCATGTGGATTACATGCTTTGGACCTCTGTTATGTGGCGCACAGTCATGTAGATTTTAATATTTATTTGTACATGTTTTTTGTATAGCTTATGACTGCTAAAGAGACTCCTCCATATATGCAAACTGTAGAGGCTGCTATAGATATTGCCATAGCATCTGCAGATCCACTAACTGAGGTACATTTTTTAAATTTGTTAAATTTTGGAGGTTCATTATTTCTTATTACTTAAATCTACAATATCAAATTTTGTATGTATGTGAAATATTTAATTTGAAAATTAATTATTTGTATGTAGTTTACCCCTCGTGAGTCTACTATTGTCCCTAGGATGCGTCAACAACAAATTGATAGGGATCATGACATTGCGGTAAGATTTCACATGCATTTTAACTAAATTGTACAAGTTTCTAAATTTTGAATGTATTTTAAAATTTTGGGTGTTAAAAACTTGTTGTTTATGAATGTGTAGGTTAGGTTGCAGGCATGCTTAGAGATGCCAAGGACCACACGGATGAAATCCGTAGTGGCATCTTCCTCCACTACATCCCCAGGTCGTGGATGTGCTACTTCTAGTAGGGCGAAGAGAGGGAAGATGTTTCATGAGTAGATTCATAGTCCACCTGGATGTACATAGATATATATATATATATGGGCCATCTGGTCCTAGTGAACATGTTTCTTCATATAGTCCATTGTATATATATAGCCTTTTGTGACTGCATGTGGTCCTATATACATTATGACACACTTAGTTCAAGATGTACACATGTTATGAACTTACATGTATATTTTCAGAGACGAGCGTCTGGAGCACACTTTGTTTGATTCTTATATATCCATGTGTGTTGGTTTTCATAACCATATTACTGAACTATATGTTTGATTTCATTTCATTGCATGTATGATATCCTTCTATGTATGTTTTCATAACCATTTAAATTAGTTCTAGATATGTATGTTTGATTTAAAATTAAAAAACCATGTCCCGGAGCACTACATGGTACAATTGTTAAGAAAACCTATTCCATTAAGCAAAACCATGCTAGGTGAACTACAAAAGGGCAATACGTACAATTACTTTTTTTTTAAAGCTAACACTCAATCTGTTGCATATCAACTAATGCAAACATTGATAGAAATAAGTGAGGTAGATGTCATCTTGAACTATATGAATATTTAACGTTACTTATGGTGCAACATTGAAGATTTTACAATTTTCCTGATTTTCAAGTTTTACAATTTTCATATTTCTAGAATTGAAGATTACACAGAGGTTTCAAATTTTTTTCTTTGTTATCAAAACTTATTATTTTTAGTAAGGCTCATATGCCAATTTAATAATAAATATTTAATCATGTCTTCTTGTATTTGGATTGAGATGAAATTTTTTCATTAGATTAGGTATTTTCATATGGTTTCTTGCTTCAAATTTCAAGTGTTTTCGATCTCCATAATTGCAAGGATCTAAAAAGGCAAGTTTTTTCTCTGAAATTTTAAATGGGATGCTATAAAAATTTAGGGTACCAATGGAAAATATTTTTAGATCATCTTCAAGGAGTTCATGAGTAGAAGTTACGGGCAAAATTTCAGGGGAAATGGAGCAAAAATGAAGGAGATATGAGCAAAAATGTGATTTTTGCAATAGGGTTTCTTGAAAATTTAGTAGCATAACTAAATACTAGCAGCAATGAAGGAAAAGGAAATATTAAAAAGGGATTAAAAAAATGGCTAAGTGTATGTTTATACTCACCTCTTAACATTAACCTAGCTAACTCACCTTCTAACTCATCCTTGACCATTCTGGATTAACCCAGGTTACATGGCATGACAGGGTAGGGTTAAAAGTTTCTAAATGGGTTTTGGTTTTCCCCATTTCCATTACCACATTTATTAAGGGACAAATGGACTTAAAGGGGTGATAATGTGTGAAGGGGTTAAGTATTCATGAGAGGGGGCAACATAATCAAGTTGGGGTGCTGAGGAATCATACCTAGTGAGAATGTTACAAGCCTTAAGTGACGAAAGGGAGAGATTTCATGTGGTGGTGCATTTTGATATCCCAAGTTGAAAAGGGTAAAAATTTGATAGTAAACCCTTATTAGTATTCTTAGGTTCCACCCATAACATGAAGAATCCTCCTCTAATGAAGAATCAACTCATGTCTTCCTCTGCGGTTCAGATCTTGAATGATGAGGCTTTTCCATAGACCATCTTATGGAATCTGGAAACTACAAATGAAACTTTCTCATCTTCGAAGATGTTCACATGCTCCAATGTGTTGAGTCAATTCTCAGGAATGGAATTGATATTTCCACATTGACTAAAATATTTTTCATAACTCTTCATAGGATTCTAGAGATATAACCTATGATCTCTACAAGGGCTTCTAAAGTATCACTATTGAAGGAAAGGGTCACAAATATTTTCCTGAACCAATTCTAGAAATTTGAATCCTAAAGATTCTTCATGGAATTATTCTCCCTGAGAGGAGTACCAAGCTCATGCATTCTTGTGCCAAGATCTTCCAAAAATTTTGATACATTCTCCTCATGGGATTCAAAATCAGAAATGGCTTCTTTTAGAGCATCAAACCTCTAGGTGATGGTATGGGAAAAAATGTCATACAAGTTCTCTGAGTCAGATGAAAACACACCTGAGCTCACCAAGGAATGAGAATCAAAATTATTCATCTCACTCGCAAATGGGAGATTATTTTCCCAATGGAATTTCTCTTTCTTGATCTCAACTCTATTCCTATTGATTTTCAAATATATGACCAAGAACAATCTAAACAAAGAGATAATCTCAGGAAATAGATCATTCCATTTTTCAAGGATCATGCTCACCCAATGGTCACATGTCCTTCTTTGCAGTATGAATGCTTGATCTTGCTTGATGGACTAGGGGTTGAAGTTTCAGATGGGAGACATTGCTTCAATTTGAGGCAGAGATGATTAATCTCATGCAATCAATGATGGCACTTATGAATAAAAGGTCCTCACATGTGTTCCCTTAATTGTTTGATGATTTACTTATACTCTTAATTATGTGTAGTGATTTGTGATGAAGAATCCTATTACAATGCAAAAATAATGAGCATGTAAGCACATAGTTGGGGCAACAGAGGATAGAGAGAGATCACCACAACAACATAGCTCAAGAGAGAAAAGAAAGGACAGTGATGAAGCACCTAAGAGGACAGAGGAAAGTCCAAAGAGAACAAGAGAGATGGAAGGTAAACAAGTGACATTGAATGTTTTGAGTCCTAGGAAATGAACGGAGGCGAGGAGTGAGAAGTCATGCCTTAGGATGTCATGGTACCGAACCAAATGTGCCAGCACATCTGGGTGGCCAGGTGAATGCTAGAGGAGGTGGTTTTTTTGTGCGCAACAAGGTCGTTGCTTCCAGGCTACTTCGTTCGGGCGTAGTCCCTTAAGAGCCCTGAGACCAAAATATAGTTCAACTTCGACGGGTGACTGCTCGGACTCCATAGCACCTAGAAAATCCTCATTTGATTTGACATCTCAGTGTAGGGACCCTCTACAATAGTCTTTCTCAGTTTTTTCCTTCTCATATCGGTGCTCTCGCTGCCCTATTGTTTGCAAACGCGCGAAATAGTGCAGTTGGAGCCAGTGTAAGGTTGTCAAACACTATATTTTGCAAACGGTGGGTCGTGGCACTGAACCGACTATGCCGGCACATCCAGGTGGCCAAGTCAATGCTAGAGGAGGTGGTTTTTTGGTGTGTAACAAGGTCGTTGCTTCCGGGATGCTTCATTCGAGCGTAGTCCCTTAAGAGCCCTGAGACCAAAATATCGTTCAACTTTGATGGGTGACTACTCAGACTCCGTAGCACCAAGAGATGCCTCATCTGATCCAAAACCTCAGTGTATGGACCCTCTACAATAGCCTCTCTTGTTTTTTTCCTTCTCATATCGGTGCTCTTGGTGTACTATTATTTGCAAACGCGTAAAATAGTGTAGTTGGAGCCAGTGTAAGGTTGTCCAACGCTATATTTTGCAAAGGGTGGATCATGGCACTGAACCAACTATGCTAACATGTCTAGGTGGCTAGGTGAATGCTAGAGGAGGCATTGTTTCAGTGTTTGACAACGTCCTTGCTTCGAGGATACTTCGTTCGGGCATAGTCCCTTAAGAGCCCTGAGACCAAAATATCATTCAACTTCGATGGGTGACTACTCAGACTCCATGGCACCTACAGAAACCTTGTCTAATCTAACACCTCAGTGTAGGGACCCTCTACAATATCCTCTCTCAGTTTTTTCCTTTTCATTATGGTGCTCTCAGTGCCCTATTGTTTGCAAACGTATGAAATAGTGTAGTTAGAGCCAATGTAAGGTTGTCAAATGCTATATTTTACAAACGGTGGGTCATGGCACTGAACCGACTACGCTGACACATCTAGGTGGCCAAGTGAACACTAGAGGAGGTGGTGTTTTGGTGCGTGACAAGGTCGTTGCTTCTGGGCTACTTCGTTCAAGCATAGTCCCTTAAGAGCCCTGAGACCAAAATATCGTTCAACTTCGACGGGTGATTACTCAGACTCCATGGCACCTAGAGAAACCTCGTCTAATCTGACACCTTGGCATAGGGACCCTCTACAATAGCCTCTCTTGGTTTTTTCCTTCTCATTTCGGTGCTCTCGCTGCCCTATTGTTTGCAAACGTGTGAAATAGTGCAGTTGGAGCCAGTGTAAGGTTGTCAAACACTATATTTTGCAAACAGTGGGTCGTGGCACCAAACCGAGTGTGCCAACATGTCTGAGGTGGCCATGTGAAAGCTAGAGGAGGTGGTGTTTTTGGTGCGCGACAAGGTCGTTGCTTCCGGGCTACTTCGTTCGGGCGTAGTCCCTTAAGAGCCCTGAGACCAAAATATCGTTCAATCTTCGACGGGTGACTACTCAGACTCCGTGGCACCTAGAGATTCCTCGTCTCATCTGAGACCTCAGTGTAGGGACCCTCTAAAATACTCTCTCTCAGTTTTTTCCTTCTCATTTCAGTGCTCTCGTTGCCCTATTGTTTGCAAACATGTGAAATAGTGCAGTTTGAGCCAGTGTAAGGTTGTCAAACGCTATATTTTGCAAACGGTGGGTCATGGCACCGAAACTGACTACATTGACACATATAGAGTGGCTCAGGTGAATGCTAGAGGAGGTGATGTTTCAGTGCACAACAAGATTGTTGCTTCTGGGCTACTTCGTTTAGGGTGTAGTCCCTTAAGATCCCTGAGACCAAAAATAGTCATTCATCTTTGACGAGTGACTACTTAGACTCTGTGGCACCTAGAGATAACTTGTTTAATCCAACACGTTAGTGTAGAGATCCTCTACAAAATCCTCTCTCCGTTTTTTCCTTCTCATTTTGGTTCTGTCGTTGCCTTATTGTTTGTAAACGCGTGAAATAGTGTAGTTGGAACCAGTGTTAGGTTGTCAAATGCTATATTTTACAAACAGTGGGTTGTGGCACCAAACTGACTACGTTGAAATGTTTAGGTGGCCAAGTGAATGCTATAGGAGGTAGTGTTTCAGTGTGTGCATGACAAGGTCATTACTTCATTCGGGCTACTTCATTCGGGCATAGTCCCTTAAGAGCCCTGAGACCAAAATATCATTCAACTTCGATGGGTGACTACTCAGAACTCCATGGCACCTAGAGATGCCTTATCTGATCTGACACCTCAGCATAGGGACCCTCTACAATAGCCTCTCTTAGTTTTTTCCTTCTCATATCGATGCTCTCGCTGCCCTATTGTTTGCAAACGTGCGAAATAGTGCAGTTTGAGCCAGTGTAAGGTTGTCAAACGCTATATTTTGCAAACGGTGGGTCATGGCACCCAACCGACTACGCTGACATGTCCAGGTGGCTATGTGAATGCTAGAGGAGGTGGTTTTTTCTGTGCATGACAAGGTCATTGCTTCTGGGCTACTTCGTTCAGGTGTAGTCCCTTAAGAGCCCTGAGACCAAAATATCGTTCAACTTCGACGGGTGACTACTCAGACTCCGTGGCACCTAGAGATGTCTCGTCTGATCCGACACCTTGGTGTAGGGACCCTCTACAATAGATTCTCTCATTTTTTTCCTTCCCAGATATCGGTGTTGTCGCTGCCCTACACATGTGTGAAATAGGTATGGTCTTGTAAACACTTTTGTAAACGGGGGAGTCATTTTCACCGAACCGATTTACTACGTTTTAGGTAAAATTTACAACATTTTCAAAATTTACAACTATTTCAAAATTTACAACTTTTTCAGAGACATTCAACTTTGATCAAAATTTACAACTTTTTCAAAATTTACAACATTTTCAAACACTTTACAACATTTTCACAATTTACAACTTTTTCGAAATTTCCAACTTTGTCATAAACTTACAATTTTGTCAAAATTTACAACATTTTCAAAATTTACAACTTTTTTCAAAATTTACAACTTTTTCAAACAATGAAAGCTTCTCTTAGCTTCAAGAATTTAAAATTCTCTACTAACAGTGCCAACCACGTGAAGGTGGAAGCTTTTCTAGCACCACTAACCTAAACATAAAAGTGTTAGTCAAAGAAATTTAAGTTTGAAATCAAAACCATATACTATCTATTTATCCAAAATACACAAATTTCAAATAAAAATATATTCAAAATTTAATCTATAAACTTTAAACTAACAAATTTATATATATATATATCAAAGAAATTATATATACCAGACATGAGAATTGTAAATTCATTCCAATGAACCATCAGGATTAGATCTACTCTGAATAGCAGACAATATTGATTCATTATCTGACTCTTGAACCTTCCAAAGAATCTTGTTATCTGGGCCTTCATCGATATCTATACAGCTGAATATTTGTTGCTAGAACTAGATATGAATATAAGAGTATTTTCATATGTGTCTCAAATTCTTCAAACACCCAAACAAACGAGTTTTTTGACGGATACCGTCAAAGCCAAGTTCTAGTAACTACCACTGACCCTATACGATACTCAATATCTTCACCATCTATAATAGGAGAAGTCAATTTCTTTCTTTCCTTGATGCAATGCCATAAGAAATAGTCTGTTCCTTCTTCATTGTCTTTTGTCACAATTACTGCAAACATGTGTCCTACAAAAAAACAAAGGTTGAACAACTCAAATTTAAATTGCATATTAAAATTTCAATGGACATAACTCAATACAAAAATTAAATAAATAACTATGTAAATACCTTGTCACACCAAAATTGATTTTTTTGTCAAATTCCTTGGATGTTTAAACTACATTTGCATAAAACAAGTCGTAATTCTTGTGGAGGTTGATAACTAGGAAGCGAAGTTAGAGGCCTACAAATCCATCCATCCACCCATTCTTGTGAATCACACATCAGCAGTGAAAAATTCGATACAAGATGCATAAAAACATGTCAAATTTCTTATCCATATGGCACCACGAAGTAGCGTCTGAACTAAAAAATGAGTGCATATCATTGGACCCAGTGAGTTTTATACAATCCTCATAGTTAGCAATTTTTTATTCCTCTATCAACCAAAAATATTTGCGAATTGTGGAATTTTCTTGAGAACCTTAGGCCATGTTGTCAATACACCATTCCACTATGCTCTTTACATATTTTAATTTAAGCACCATCTTTGTACCTCAACTCTTCTCTTACAAGAGCTCTTTTCACACATGCCCCTGCACCATCATGCTCTCTTTTTCTATATCTATCCTCAGTGAAACTCCAAATATGTTGCACACGCATCTTGATGTACATTCTTCTCATCCAATAAAACATTCGTGCATTCTTAAACTGAGACATGTAATTATCTGACCATATATAATGTTGTTTGAAGTGGATGTCCCTATCAGACAATTTTCCATAAAATAACTGGAAACACTCTTACACAAATTCAGTAGAATGAGTACGATCATCACTGATATAAAAGTGAAACTCTCTTAAAAAAATTTGATCATTCTCTGTACTGTCAGGAGAATGTAGAAATGATATATGCATAAAAATAGAAACTTGTACTGAGTTGTAATATTGCGATTGAACCTCCATTTGTGGTTGCAATGTGTAATTCTCTGGAAAATCGACCACTGAAACAATAGTACCAATAGGATATGTGTCCTTGCATAGCTTGAACTATTCATCCAACCATCAAGCTCTATGTATATGTCTAGCGTACTCATAAACAATTTCATCCTTAAATTTTCTAAAAAATTAGAAAACAGACATTTGTTCTATAACTAGCTCATACCGTTTAGACTCTTTTGCATCTTTCAACTGGTATGCAACTGATTCATATTTATCAAACTCAACTAAATTATGTCCTATTGTACCTTCAATTTACTCATGGATGTAACTTTCCAATTTAGGTAATCCGCCGCATGTACTACAACTTCCATCTAAACAATCCTGACTATAAAAAAATTGTCCAACTTATTTTTCACAAAATATAGTAGGAATGAAATCCCTGGAAGATATTGGTGGAACTTGAACACCACATTTCAATAACATAGTTTCAAAATGAAAATTAGAACAAATAAGTAAAAATTTAGCATAATGCATCGCAAATTCAACATGTTGCCTACAACAAGTGGTGCAAGCGTGGTTGATTTTCACATAGAATGGTTTCAACATTTCAAAAAAATTTTGACTAATTTTAATTTCTAGATTCTCTTGTTCAAACTTACGAAAAAATTGAGTTTTAGTCATATCTAAAAAATGTTTTGGATGTGGTTCACGATTAGTAGAACCAACTCTCTGTTTTATAACATCTCTTGTATTAGGTGAAACTCTAGTGTTATCATGCCAAAATTTAATAACTTCTCTTATAGCATCAGAATTATTTTTGTCCTTGCGCAGTGCTCTAGCAGAAAATGCCCAAAAATCGGCGTTATTGAGTGATTGAAGGATATTACGTCTTTCAATTACTTTCATTATAGTTTTTCGATTAACTTGCAACATTCGACTTGTTTGCGTAATCAAACATTATTTTTTTATTGATTCACTTCCAACACTAGTAGCAAGTACACGATGCACAATATTACTATCCCCAGTGCAACTCTTGACACCAACAGTGTGATATGCATCATGAAGGTTTTCAACAATTGTAGAGGTTTGACCACGTATATTAGATGTTGTCAACCCTAAGGTGTTTAATGTAGGTCTCATTTTAATCAATTTCATCAAACTAACCAACAACTAACGTCTTTGGGAATCATTTAAAATTTCAAAATGATTATCCCAAATTTTAGTGGCTTTTCTTCTGATTTTTTGTTCAGAAAGTTTGTCAGACATTGGTTTCAAAATGTTTTCATCAATTTCAATAAAAAATTAGGTTTCTTACGTAAAATCTTAGGAGGTGTTTTTGTCAAATTTTACCTATTTACAGTTTCAACATGAATTTCCTTATTCACATTTTCATTGTCTCCTTCAATTTCAACATTTGCTACATCATGAGTATTTAATTCTTCTTCAACATTGACAGTAAAAATATCTTTATCATGAGTATTTAATTCAACTTCAATATTGATAGTAGAAACATTACCTGGTTCTTCATTGCTTACAATAGTTGGGGTTGAAGATAAACCTCTTCTTGATTCATGAAGTTTCCGCATTCACTCAACATTTTAAATTTTGTTGGCCTCTAATTCGTTTGGTATTTTTTACTTAATGACTTCCTTTTTTACTTCATTTCTTGTCTCCCTTGATTTTTTACTTTCGATGATAAGAAAAACATGCAGAAAAAGACAAAATTTTGCAGTAATTCATACGGTAAGGTCATAGAGTAAAAATGACATGGTAATTCAGACATTGGGATGTGTGTAAATATGGTTTATGAATAGTGAGCGCGCTTTATAAACCGCGATCGCGGTTTATAAAGCGTGCTCGCAATTTGTGTTAAAAAAATCGCAATCGCGCTTTATAAACCATGATCACGGATCTATCTGCCGAACCTAAGCCACAGGAAATATTTGTTTTTCCCCAACCAAATCTATGAAAGGTCATTATGATGTGTAAAAGTTCAAAAAACCTCAAATCTACTCTTCCAAAGACTTGAACCATGTTAAAAAACTAAAAAAAATTCACAAAAAAGTTGCCATCGCGTAGGGGAAACTGTTAGCTTCGTAGAAATATTGATTTTAAAGTGAATAGACTAAGATAAATATCATTTTATAATTTTTTTACTAATAATAGGTGTTTAAGACATTTTTTTCCGTGAATGTTCATGTGTACATTTAAGACTGTAACTTTTGTTTCGCTTATCAAAATGTGATAAAAACTTATACCATCCCAAGCATGGAAAAATTATATACATGTTAAATATATATATATATATATATATATATATATATATATAATTTTTATATTTTTTGATATAGTTATGGTGGGCAAATAGAAAGCGCTCCGTTTTTCTAAATATTTTCAGACCACTTTCACAGAAAAAATCATTAAATAAAATTATTACTCAAAAAAAATACAAAATAAAATCCATCCCAACATAAACCACTACATATAATGTTTCACTAAAGGAAAAAAAAAAATAACAAGATTTGGTCATCCAAAATATGGGCAAACAGACAACAATCTTATAAGTTTTTTTCAAAAAAAAAAAACTAAGTCATATAATTTTAAGTGTTTAATATAGCTAAACTTGTCTGTTTTTTTAAAAAAAATAGTATTTTAGAAACTAGATTCTGAATGCTACGATTCATATTTATATACTTTTTTTCTAATTTTGAGTGCGCATATTGCTAATAATCCCTACAAGTTGAGATTTTGTTGTTTTTTGCAATATGATGTCCACAGATGACCCTATATTTGTCCATCAACTTCCTACACTTACCCTACACCCTAGAGAATATTCTCCCATCCCCCACCTTCGAGAATCTATGGTGGAGTCCCCCATCCATCTCCTTTTCCTCCTCTTGGACTATGCGGTGGACTAACAATAGGATCCTGCTATGGAGGCTGATGTATAATTTCCTGTGGAAGTACCTGCTACAAACAAACATCTAATCCCACCTGCATACCCACCTGGGGCATCTGAATCTATGTTTACACATGTGGCTATACAAGAATCTGTCTCAGTGCTCTTTGTCCTTGATCAGGCCCTTGGCCTTGTCCACCCCCACTATCTCCATCAGATCCATCATCATCATCACTCTCGCTACCTTGTCAGGGCCTCTAATCTCCTATCCCTCTCCGAGGATGTTGCTCTAGTGTTTTCCACACTCCTGTATCCCATGCATACTATAGGATAGTGAGCCACTTAGGAAGAACTGTAGAATACCATGCAGCATAGGTTACTGTAGTTCTTAGATCTATAATATATCGTAAAGGAGCTTGTACTAGCTAAACCATTTGATCAAAATTATCTTTATCTCGATGTGTCCTCATCAAATAGACAATGTCAAAATTCTTTTTTGGGCCCCTGATATAGCTTCCAAATCTTAAAGACGCGTAGACGCGTAAGTGAAGGCACAAAAGGTAGAATTTGAAAAGGGTTCTTGGAGAACCAAGGACGTTCCCACGAAGCACAATTCAAGACTTAGCCGCTTTCAGCCTTTTGGGCAGGACACATGAAGAACATGTTCCATGTGAAAAAGGTTCCAGCCTGGCAACAGGGTATCCTAGAAGGAATATACCTTGTGATAGGAAGATCTAAAAAGCTAATCATGACATGGAGAGGCATGTGCCCGGGACAACCCACACCTTGAAACTTGGGGCTAGATCTGAGGTTACAGAAGAGTTTGTTAGAGCTCAGATGCCTATTTATACGTGCACCCTTGGCAAAGAATAGAGACACAAGTGAGGTAGCGAAGCTCTACAAAATTACTGCGAGAACTATGGGATAAAATGGGTAGATGATTTTAGGAATAATGTAATGAGGGAATGGGGAATGAAAATTTTATCTTGTGAGTATACATGTATGGATTCAAATATGGCGCATGACTATGGTCTGCCTCTCTTTGTGATGCTTTGTAGTAAGACTAGGAATGAATATGATAAGGTTACCACTATGTTTATATTAAGATCTCTTTCTGTATTATCTGCATGTCTCTACTCTGCTTTTGATCTTGTATAATCATGAACCTTACTTGAATGATTGAATATATTTGTGGATTTACAACTTCTTAAGTTATTAAATCCGTTGCGTGCTTTACTTTGTTATGACTAAAGGGGTATAGAAGCCGTTATGAGCTCTATAGCTTCTTCATGTCTATTAAATCACTAAGTCAAGATCATGAATTATGCCTTCCACTAAACTCACATAAAAGAGAGACTCGGCTCCCTCTCGTGTGTCTCGAGTGAGTGCTCAACGCCCGTTGGTTGATATGTCGGCACGCATGAGGTTCCCTTGTTCTTTGTGGGTGAAAAAATGACTACATCTTGGTTCTGTTTCCAGGACCTCTTTTCAAAGTTGTAGTGGAACATGGCATACATCATGATCTGTGTAAAAAGTGATGGCGGAGCGCTTAACACTTGAAGGTGTTGAAGAGTCGTTTAAAAGCACAGAGGAGGAATTCACTAAAAGATTCAATACTGGACCTAGTTTTGACACACGAAGATGGGTGGAAGACACTCTTTATCATGAGTTCTACAAAAATTTCTTCTGATGTTTCCAAGTAGAGTTATTCGAATGGCTCTCGGCTTATACATCTAGATCAGGGTGGTGTTATAAATCACACCCTTGGACCCAAGAAACATATCAGAACTTGCAAGATGTTGATCTAACGTGGACCCATGCTATAGATCATTGGTGGAAGGAGGTATTGACTAGCTACACTCTAGAATATGCCATTTGCACGTATTCCTGTTCAAAAGTTGCTGAGTTTGAGTTTTTACAGGAGCCCAGAGGATCATTTATGTGTGTTATTCCCCTAACAATCAAAATCTTGATGGTAATCATGGGTTTAGAGGAATTTCCTATGGCCGGCTAAACCTCTCTGAGCACTTGGTGAGGAAGCCAGGTTGGGGAAAGATGGCTAATATAGTGACTGAAAAACAAAGGGAGGAGAGACGGCTCAAGTATAATGAAGCGTGTGAAAGGGAGAACGATAAACAGCATGGGATTACAAGTGGTTTATGGAGCCAGACATGGTGGAAAGGAGTTGAGGTTCACGTGGAGGATGTGGAACCCGAATAGTCTATGATACACCATCTTGGTAAGTGTGGGAGAGAAAACCCTACGGATTCTGATGAGAGTCTTTCGCGTAGAGAAAGGAGAGTCGTTAGCGCACACCTGACCCCACCTAGTGACCAAACCTTGGCGCTTGGTTTGTTTGAACAAGGGAAAAGTATAGTTAATCCATTTGACATCAGTGGAGATAACTGATCATTACCTAGAAGGTACAACTTCTCGTTTGGGACTTCTATGGCTTCACACACCATTCCAGTATTTGGTGGAATGTTTGGAAAAAACACATATACAGCTGGTTTTGGAAGTGCATTAGGAAGTGGTGGAGGAAATACGACTAGGAGTGGCACTAGTTCAAAAACTGTCGGTGCACAATTCAGTGGGACAACGGGAGCATTCGGCACGACAAACACAGGCCATGTACCTAACACAGGAGGATCTGGAGGTGGAGGTGGTGGGGCTGGTGGCTCAGGATCTAGTGGGTCCGGCGGAGGGGGAAACACTGGAGGAAACCAAGGGACTGGATCGAGAGGGTAAGGGCCTCAGCCACCTCCTCAAGTCTTTTTCGAGATGTCGCTACACTTACCAGATTACATTGGGATAGAAGATGCCACAGAGCATGTGCATAAATGTGAGCTGCTATGGCGTGCGAAGAGGATCATGACCTAGGATCGAAAGGCCAGTCAATTTGTGACAATGTTACAAGGACGTGGGCATAGTTGGTATAGAAAGTATGACCCTCATCAGACTATTGTGGATTATACCATGCTGAGAAATGCATTCTTCGCAGAATTCCACATACCTGAGTTTAAACAAAAGAGCATCAGCTCTCTCAAAGAAATCCAGCAGGGCTTGGCAGAGAGCATGAGGGAATATGATGCGCGCTTTAAAAATCTATTGTCTAAACTATCTTATGACATCCACCCTTCACAACATGCTCAGTGGTTTTTCAGAGGGTTGATCACACCCTTTAGGACGGATTTGTCTCATAAAACATTCACGGACCTGCACGAAGTGTTAGAAGCTACTTTGCACACTGAGGCAGTTGGTAGTGTTGACACTGGTATTAGCCCATTTCTAGACGCTCAGATAGCTATCATGGCTAAGCAATTGGAGAAATTATTTTCCAACACAGTTCCATAGACTCACGGTGGGATGTGGTGCACAGATTGTAATGTAGAAGGGCACACAAAGGATAATGGTGAGATATGTACTCGTAAGGTGATGAGCGTCGTCGCAGTAAATTATGAAATATGTCATGAAGACCATGATGCAAGTAGGTGCCCCCTACTACAGTGCACAATCCGTAAAAACGTATCCTGTTATTGCAAGATATGTACCTCAACCACACATGACACCAAAGATTGTAGATTGATTAACCAGATTCATGAGGCAATTGATCTTGGTGTGTGCCAGACTAGCATTGCTAGTAGTTCCAAAGGAGATGAATGTTGGTATGAAGAGCGCAGAGATGGAGATGAGCATGCAAGAGGGTTTCGCAGAGGATTTTGAGGTCATGGTAACCACAGAGGAAGAATTGATTTCCCACGTGGGACATGTTTTAATTGTGGAGCCACAGACCATTATAAGCGTGAATGTCCAGATCTTCTACAATGCTCATGGTGTGGAAAAAAACATAAGTATGAAGAGTCCCCAGAGTTATATGAACATATGAGTCAGCGGTACCGGAAGGATAAGGTCGCTGCCATGGTGAGTATTAAGAAGGATGACGCGCAATGGCTTCAGCGAGTAATACGTGAATCAGAACTAGAGCCTGTTATGGTAACAACAAGGGCGGAGTCCACGCGTGCAAGGGAAGTGCCTAGGCAGAGACCTCTGGTTTCGAGGGAAGAAGTAGTACACGGGAAGTATCCAAACCCGGCTCACCAGAAAGAAGTCTACCAAGAAACCATGGATGTAATTTGAAGTTTACAAGGGGAGATCCAATGCTTAAAAGAGCATACTAGAAAAGATGAGCAAAGAAGACCAGTAGAAGCACCAAAATATTACTTGGACGAGGTTAAAGAGATGTGTAAACTACTGAGGCAGGAGAATATTATTCCCCTTCCAGGAGCATGGTTGAGAGAAAAGGTACCACGTGCCAGGGAAGAGCACGAAAGGCAAATCCTGCATGCAAACCTCCCACCTCACAACCTTGATTATGACAGAGATTACCTTGAACGCAGTAGTGGATGGATGGTTTCTTAGAAACATCCTCATTGACACAGGCGCAGAGGTTAATTTTCTCACTTTGGATGCCTGGCATCAAATGGGAAGACCTAGATTATAGCCATCTTCAAATGTGATGTATATGGAAAATAAGACAAAGGCAATGCCCATAGGTGTCTTGAAGGATGTGACCATTACCATTCAGGGGACTATGTCCACTAGGGATTTTGAAGTCTTGGCACTTGCCGAGGCCGATAATTTCCCAGCCTTACTTGTGCGCCCGTGGTGCTATAAGAATAATGCAGATCTTCGGTTTAACAAGGGGTACATAAGATTTGAAAACAAGGAAGAGAGAGTAATTATACCACTTGCTGATGGAAAGTCCACACCCTATACTAAACCCCTTGGAGAGGAAGTCATGGACAGAATATATGTGCACTCCATAAGAGATCCAGAGACCATCCACCCTACAGAAGGAGTCATCCAATTTGATGATGCTCAATCTGTCAGTGATACTACTAGTATAACATGTGATAATTAGGCGCATGGAACTTATGAATTGATTGGGCGATGTCTGAAGGGATTGATAACCAAGGTAACCACGGCGCATATAGTTCGGCACCTAGGAGGAAAGGCAATAGCCAAGTATTCTGAGGATGCATACCTTGAGATCTTTTTTAGAGAAATGGAAGCTCAACGGAGGGAAGACGAGTAACGGGGTATGTTGGGTTATGTTCTGATAGGCACAAAAGTGAGGTGGTGGGACGCGCATAGTTAAAACTTGTTGGAATGGCACAAAGTTAGAATTGCGCTCACTATCTGATTCTCGAGGAACAACATACCCACCGCTATTAAGGACTACAATGGTGATGAGCCCGCATCTTCCCACATTCAGGCTTGTGAGAGGGTCTAGGGAGAAGGTGCGGAAGCTTTACCACCCTCCCTTTAGGTGCACAAGTTGTATTCAACACTACAAGGATGTGCACGCGCCTGGTACATCCATTCTGAAACTCACAGCCAGATGGGAAATTGGCAGGAGTTAGCGGCTGACCTGGTTCACACATTCAAGTACCGAAGTACCAAGCAACTAGTTGATGAGGCATTGCAGACTATCAAGTGCCTCACTCTGGGGGATTGTGCCATGGCAGAGGATAGATTAGTAAACTTACTTAGTGGACTTAGCGTAGAAGTGCAATTTGAAGAGGAGGAATCAAAAGACATATAATTTAAGTGCGTGTGTGCTGAAAAGGAGAAAGGAAAGATGGTTTACATTGTTGATGGAGAGGAGATGGAGATCCTAAATGTCAACCATTCGGTTGGGACGCATGAAGTGGTTGACAGTGTGGATGTATGTGCACGCACGTATCATGAACCACTCAAAACCAAGAAAGTTAACATCGGCTTGGAGAAGGAGCCCAAGGAAGCTATCATTGGGGACTACTTGTCGGACAAGGAAGTATCAAAGATCATCGATCTCTTGCTCGAATTTGAGGATTTATTCCCGCACGGATACCATGAGTTGAAAGGCATCAACCATTCATTGGGGGAAATGAGGATAAAGTTGAAGGATGGTGCTTGCCTAGTTAGAAAGAGACCCTACAGGATGAATCCCAACATGCGCATAAGGGTTAAAGAAGAACTATACAAAATGATAGCATCCGGTATCATTGAGGCTGTGGAAGAATCCAAATGGATAAGTCCAATGGTGATTAGCATAAAGAAAGATGGGCGGGTTAGGATATGTTTGGATTACAAGGAATTGAACGTTGTTTGTATCATAGATCCTTTTCCCATACCCTTCACTGAAGAGATTTTGGAAGGAGTTGCTGGGTGCAAGGTCTATTCCTTTACGGATGGATTCTTGAGATATCACCAAGTAAGGATTTCCAAGGAAGACCAAGAAAAGACAAATTTTGCCACTGAGTGGGGAAGCTTTGCATACACGGTCATGCCCTTTGGATTGAGAAATGCGCCCGCTATATTTTCGCACATAGTGGTACAAGCATTTCAGGACTTTATCCACAAGTTCCTTCAAGTATATTTGGATGATTGGACAGTGCATGGGTTGGTCAAGGACCATTGTGATAACTTGGGATTGATGTTTGAAAGATGTCGGCAGTTGAGGATTTGCCTCAATATCAAGAAATGTGTCTTTGCAACTCCTTTAGGAATGTTGTTGGGGCATACCATATGCAAAGAGGGATTACTAGTGGATCTCGCGAAAGGTGTAGTTATTGTGGGATTAGCGGAGCCCACCAACCAAAGCGCCATGTGCGGATTTCTTAGACACACTGGGTATTGCAAAAAGTTCATTAAGGGATATGCCAAGATCACCGCACCTTTGTAAATATTGCTCAGACATAAGAGTGTCTTTCAGTGGGGAGAAGCGCAACAGAGGGCATTTGACACTCTAAAAGAAAGGTTTATCACCGCACCTATTCTACACTTCCCATAATGGGATAAACCTTTCCATGTCCATGTGGATGTCTCTGGTACAGCAATGGGGGTGGTTCTTTCTCAACCAGGAGAGGGGATTTTTGATCACCCTTTGTGTTTTGCAAGTAGGAAGTTGACACCAATAAAACAGAATTATACAACGACCGAGCATGAGGCATTGTAAATGATCTATGCACTCCACAAATTCAGATAATATCTGCTAGTGACTCCCTTCATATTCTACACTGACCATATGTCCTTGAAGTATCTAGTAAACAAAGTAGTATTACAAGGGCGCATATATCGTTGGGTACTTTTGTTTCAGGAATCTGAATTCAAAGTAGTGGTGAAACCTGGAAAGAATAATTATGGGCTAGATCATTTATCAAGGATTGATTCAGGAGAGAACTCACAAAGTATTGAGGAAACTATGCTGGACGCGCAATTATTCAAGTTGTAGCACGCGCCCTAGGAGTTAGAAGACATTGTTGTTTTTCTCAAGGAAGGTGTGGCACCCTAAGGGATGGAAACATTGGAAAGGAAAAGGTTAGCCATACGCATTGTTCCCTTCATGTTGATCAATGAGGATTTGTATAAAGTGGGTTGCGATGAGGTTTTGCACCAGTGTGTATCAGAACATGAATGCATAGCCATAATAGAATAAGCCCATGGTGGGATTGCTGGAGGACACTATGCGGGGAATGCAACCATGCGCAAGATCTTAGTCGTCAAACTATGGTGGGAGACGATCCACTAGGATTGCATTGAGTTTTGCAAGGCCTGTGACCACAGTCAGCGCCTCGGAAGACCTAGAAGAAGGGATGAGATGCCCTTGTGCCCCATCGCCAGCACAAAACCTTTTGAAAAATGGGCAATAGATTTTGTCGGACCAATCTCACCAGCTACATGAAGGACTAACTCATGATATATCATTACCTATATTGATTATCTGACAAGGTGGGAAAAGGCCGCACCCACTAAGGATTGCACCGTAGCCGTGGCTGCTAGATTTTTGTGGGAGAACATTATCAGTAGGTATGGGTGCCCATTAAGTTTAACCAATGATAGGGGCACTCACTTTCTAAATGAAAACATTAGGATTATGTTGACAGAATTCATGGTAGCCCATCATAAGACTACCCATTATCACCCCATGCAAATGGGACTGCAGAGGCATTCAAAAAAATCCTTAGTCACACATTGACTAAGATGTGTGATGTGGGTAGGAAGGATTGGGATGACAAAGTGTCAGCAGTTCTTTGGGCATATAGAAAAATGTATAAAAGGTTAAACAAGGCCACACCATTTCAACTGGTGTTTGGCGCGGAAGCTGTTCTACCGGTCAAATTTATGCTACCATCATTGCGTATAGCACGCGCAGGAGGGTTGGACAACGAGCAAGCACTGGAAGAGATAATAGATGATTTGATAAAGTTGGATGAAAGGCACTCACTAGCAAGATGGAGCCAAACAATTGAGAAGGCAAAGCAAAAGGCATGGCATGACTGCCATATTAAGAACAAACAGTTTGAGGTTGGCTAGATGGTACTGTTATATGATTCTAAATTTCTACACCATCCTAGAAAGTTGAAGGTGCATTGGTTGGGTCCTTATGTGATTTCATACATCCTTGATTCGAGCGCGTGCTAGTTACAAGCGCTGAATGGAACAAAATTATCTGGACACTTCAATGGGAGTAAGCTAAAGCCCTACTATAAATAATGCTTCTTGGTGTTTGTAAATAAGGCGGTTTTGCCAATTAGTTTAGAATTTCCTTTTATGCTTTTCCTTTCTTGTATTTCCCTTTCACGTTGTTGTTTTGTTTTGCGCCTTGGGCACCGGTAACCTTATTACTTTTAGACTTATGAATGCACAGAGGACCGTGCATCATTTTAGTGTGGGGTAAGGTGATAAAGAGAGGCATGGAGTTATTCTGTAGGAGGATTGGGTTGGTAGACCATTTGAATTGACCTGGTTAAAAAGATGCATTGGGAGTAAAGAAGGCAGGTTGGTGGCAAGATAAGGTTACATTGGAAATCCACGTACAAAGGAGAAAAAAGTGTAAAAACATGAGGTAGGCGAAAGCAAGAATCATGAGGATAGAAGAGGTTCCTTTGGCGGTGGTAACATGTGCACAAGAGTCTTCTATCAAGATGGATTATTTACGCGCTAGAAGTTTGGAAACAGTTTTCGTACAAGGATTGGGCGCAGGACAATTTTTGCACAAGGATTGGGCGCGGGTGGAAAAGTTTTCGCACAAGGATTTGGCATGTAAGGAAAAGTGTTGAAGTCGGGTTTGTTTGAAAAACACCACATTAAACATTGTCGTACAGTGGTAGGTAGCCTATCCTTTAATACGTAAAAGTGAGAAAAGCTATAAATACAAGAGTGGGCATTTCATTATTTTACTTTTACGAAAACAAGAAGAGTGATTTTCTTTCAAGAGCTAGGGTTTCAAAGAATGACTCGTGCGAAGGAAAATCTGAAGCTATTGAGGCCCTTCAGGTCTCAATCAAAACACAACTTAAAGAACTCTACAAGACCCTTATAAGGAAAATGGATGGCTTGGAGGATCTTGCGAAGGAACTAGAAACCATGGTGGAGACCATCACCACAAAGGGGGAAGGGTTAACCTTCGATGAGGTTAGCACATTGGTTGGAAACCTTTGCAAAAGGGCACAGGATGAGGTCAGCGTGTGGGATACACTGGAGGCCGACCTACGGTAGAATTTTCCCCTTTTTTCGTTAGGCAATTTTTTTCCTTCTATTCTTTCTCTTCCTCTCCCCCCATTCTTTATTCTCTACCCCCATTCTTTTCCAAGGCAAGGCCTTGAATTTTTGTACTGCATTCTTTTAGAAGGTTCCCGAGGGCAAAGAACAGGTGAAGTCTGGGGTAATTTTGGGCCCTCGATACAACTTCCAAATCTTAAAGATGTGTAGGCCGCGCGCAAGTGAATGCGCATAAGGTAGAATTCAAAAAGGGTTCTTGGAGAACCAAGGACGCATGCTTGTGAAGCACAATTCGGGACTTAGCCATTTTTGGCCTTTTGGGTAGGACACATGAAGAATGTGTTCCATGTGGATAAGGTTCTAGCCTGGCAACAGGGTGTCCTGGAAGGAATATACCTTGCGATAGGAAGATCCAAAAATCTAATCATGACATAGAGAGGCATGCGCCCAGGGTGACCCACACCTTGACACTTGGGGCCTGATCTGAGGTTGCAGAAGAGTTTTTTAGAGATTAGATGCCTATTTATATGCGCGCCCTTGGAAAAGAACAGAGACACAAGTGAGGTAGCGGAGCTCTACAAAATTACTGCGAGAACTATGGGATAAAATGGGTAGATGATTGCAGGAAGAATGTAATGAGGGAATGGGGAATGAAAATTTTATTTTGTGATTATACATGTATGGATCCAGATATGGTGCATGACTATGGTCTGTCTCTCTCTGTGATGCTTTGTAGTTAGACTATGAATGAATATGATAAGGTTACCACTATGTTTATATTAAGATCTCTTTATGTATTATCTGCATGTCTCTACTCTACTTTTTATCTTGTATAATCATGAACCTTAGTTGAATAATTGAGTATATTTGTGGATTTACAGCTTCTTAAGTTATTAAATTCATTACGTGCTTTGCTTTGTTATGACTGAAGGGGTATAGAAGCCATTCTGAGCTCTATAGCTTCTTCATGTCTATTAAATCACTAAGTCAAGATCATGAATTATGCCTTCCACTAAACTCACATAAAAGAGAGACTCAGCTCCCTCTCGCGTGCCTCGGGTGAGCGCCCAGCACCCACTGGGTGATAGGCCAGTGCACATGAGGTTCCCTTGTTCTTGGTGGGTGCAAAAATGACTACATTCTCCCTGGAATGGTGCCCATACCACATCTCAAGTCTGGGAACATCTTGTACTGCCCCAAAATATCATTGTACTCATTCAATCATGTTGAGTTGTGGAGCTAAATTGCTTCACAAAAACATATTTCAAAAACTTGCAAGTTTACACAGTAACTGACATCGGTTAAGGAACCAACATCGGTCACCTAAAAAGAACCAACATCGGTCAAGAAACCGGCATCAGTAAGCAAACCGGCATCGGTAAGGGAACTGACATTGGTCAGGGAACCGACACCAGTTACCTGTGCATTTATGTTTTTTATTTTAGCCACGTGATTAGATCCAAACTTTGATTTAAAGGTTATCTAAAGGTTGTAAATGCATAGCTAAGATGCCCTAAGTTTGTATATGCCTATATAAGCTACAAATATAGGGTTAGAAGGTTATAATTACATGTAATTGATTATTATTGCATGTGGAATCCTTGGTTAAGAGGATGAAGAAGAAGAATAAGAAAAAGGTTACATGATGACATAGCTTCCATGGAGAGAAGATGGACATAAGGAAATGGTAGGTACATTTGAATGGTGAGAAGAGGATAATATTAAGTCTAATGTATTTCCCTTGTATTATTCTATCTCAATTTAATGGCTTGCATAGTATGCAAAGCACATGTGGTTTCTTTTATAAGATCCAAAGGTTGTTGTGAGATCTTGTATTGTAGATCCATGATACCATGTTGTATTATTAGTCCATAAAGATCTAGTATTATACCTCATTTGATAGCTTGTGGACATGTGATACTATCCAGATATTGTAGAGGAATTTTTCTTCTTGTTTGCACAAGTTGATGCAATGATGGAGGAGATACTTACATCTTGGTGCACAGTTATGGTTGCACATTGGTAAAACTATTTGAGAGATCTTGTTTTCAGATCCATAGGAGAGCTTTGTTGCAATTCAGATACGCATTAGTTCCTAGTTATGTGAGATCTATTTGTGGTTTTGAGGCACGGTTGTAGTGTACTCAGGTATATCCATTTAGAGATCTAGAGGAAATACTCTTGGAGAGATGCATTGTACTCTTGTGAGAAGAGTTGATTTGTACTCTTGTTTATTATATATATTGAGATTTCTATCTTTGGTGGACATAGCCCACATTGGGTGAACCACGGTATATGTTGTGTTATGTATGTGTACTTTATTTTGATTTGGATTAATTTAGTTTATGCTTTCACTTCTGTAGATTTTGGGTAATTGTCTAGTTCCATATTTGCATGATTTGGTTTGTTATTGAATCATAGTACTATTCCACAGTCAGGATTCCCAATAACTGGTATCAAAGTGATGGCTTCAGTTTTCAGAGAAAGGGTTTTCTTCAGGGTTTTTTCAATGGTATTAATGACAACTTTATGAGAGCGGGGTTTTTTTCCCTTATGTGTAAATCGCAGGGAAATATTTAATCTCAAGTGGGAGATGGAAATGAAAGGTTGCTAGAAAATGATAGTGACCGGTGTCGGTATGTTATACCGATGTTGGTCGGTACTATTCCTTAGCTGGTATCGGCAGGGTGACCATGGTCGGTTAGTTGGAAAATGGTTTTGGTGACCTATTTAAACAAAAAAATCATAGATCTGAAGAATTTTGAGAAGATGCAGCAAATGTGTCTTAATTGTTGAGGTTTCCTTGGTTCTTGGAGGCACAAGTATGTTCATAAGATTGAAAATCCAGATTATAGAGGTATGGTTTTGTTATCTTGGTATTTCAGTGCTTGTATGTTTTGGTTGCACATGATTGTTTGGGATTACAGATCTAAGTAAGAGATAAAGGAGAAGTTATGCATCCTTGGTGTAGTTAGATGCATGGGATTCATTAGAGAGGAAGAATATAATAACAAAGAATGAAGACGGGGCTTCCATCAAAGAGGAAGAATATAATAGCACAAAATGAAGATGGGACTTCTATCAGAGAGACAAGGTTAAATATGCGGTTGATTTTCTTGGTGCTAGTAAGGTGATGTATTTCATCTTGGTGCAGTTTTATTGCATGTATTATTGTTGTAAAGTTTTTGTGAAATATTTGGGTTCTTCTATAAATTACTGGCTTAGCACAACTATCATATTTGGTCGAAGTAGGTACTTGGTTTAGTGTATTATGCCAAATTTTTGGCATTGTGGTAGTTCCAGCACCATTGACATCGGTCATAAGGGAACCGATACTAGTCAACAAACTGAGGCCGGTCTCTGTGACAGTAGATCTATATTGTATTTTTTGTAGAAAAAGAGGGCATGCAAGGCTTAGTGTTCAATTTGGAGGATCAGGTTTCTTTCACAAAGTGTACAGGTAGAAACAGAGTATATCACTTCAATGTTTGAATCAGAAAGAGGACAAAGTTGGCTTAGTGAGTCTAGTGAGACTTGGGTCAAATTCAGGTATCTCTATATGGTTCATGTTTCATTTTTTTGTTTGAAGCAACTGGTATTATGTTTGGATTGTGTGCCTGAGTAAAATATGCACCATGGATATCTGGTGAGTTTGAATTTTATTTCTGGGATGTTTTGGAATCTTGAGGACAAGGCTATCTAGTCTAAGAATGATATCCTCAATGAAAAGTCATGTTTAGACATAGTTGTCGGTAACAAGAGATGTTGAGTACACATGGATGAAACTAAGGTGGTTAAACCTATTTCACAAGAAGTCCAAACTTATGTGATGTAGAAGTAATATTTGATAAGAATGGAATTGATTTTATATTTTCTTTCATTTGTTTTATTTCTGATTGATATATATTGGAAATTTTGATCTTTTTTATTAGAGGCAGTGCAGGGGAGTTCATGTTGAGTGGTAGAAAGCCATGGTTGTTGGAATTAGAGGTTGAATACATATACACATGTAGAGTGAGAGGAGAATGATACTATTCAAAGTGGCATGAGGCACACGTTGTTTTATAGCAAAGTCACAGTTTTGCAGGTATTTTGTGTTTAGTGCATGGTGACGTCACTTTTAGTTTTATAT
This sequence comes from Taxus chinensis, assembly GCA_019776745.2. Lineage (NCBI taxonomy): Eukaryota > Viridiplantae > Streptophyta > Pinopsida > Cupressales > Taxaceae > Taxus > Taxus chinensis. The sequence goes on along the minus strand of CM034147.1, from coordinate 227,098,213 downwards.
TTTAGTTCTTGGATATCCTTATGGGATGATAGTTGATGGTTGTTCAGTTGGGTTAAGAAGAGATAGAATTTTTTTAGAGTTTTAAGCGTAAAATAACAAAAAATTGTTTATTACAAGTAAAAGGTGTGACAATAATGCATATTTACAATTTATTGATGTTGTCCTTGTTTTCTTTCATCTTTGATAGTTGTGCAATTTGTTTGATGATATTTTTTTTGTTGGTATTTGCACTAGTTATTAGTAGCATTGTTAGCATGGTTGTTTTTGTTTACATTGATGAGCAAAGGATTCATATGTGGCTTTGGAGTTATTTAATGAGAGACTTTGATCTTCTGAAGAGCCTAGCGATATGGATTGATGTACATGGTGAGTTTATACGTGAGGATAAATTCTATTTTGTGAGTCTATGATGATGCGAATTTTTTTTACACATGGATTCCTATGAGCATGGTTTAGATGCCTATGAGCATGGTTTAGATTCCCTTGAGCATAAGTAGTGGATGTTTGTAGTTCCTCTTATTACTATGTTACTCCATGATAGATACGTTTTCTACAGATGGTTTTCTTAGACATGCAAGTTGTATATGCACGGTTGGATTTATAGAATGAATTTTTTGGATTCTTTGAGTTATGTAGGTGTTGTGGATTGATCACCCACTATTTTCATGTAGAACTCATTTGGGTTATTTTTACCCAGGATCTTTTTTTCTTATACATATTCTAGTTTGACTTATCTTTGGTGAGTTGTATTGATGGTTACATGAAGACATGCATATATGGTTGGAGAACATGAGTTTTTTATAGGCATGGCTATGGTTGCGATTGAAGGTCAATATTTTAGTTTGAGTGGGTGATCTTGCAAGTGTGTTAGTCATGGTGGATTGGTTGCATTACAGACATGGTGTTACGATTCAGTGGGAACTTGATGTATGGATAGCTCATGTATCACGGATCATTAGTAGCTTCCTACAGGGATATGGTAAGTCACTGTTTATTATCTCCTTGGTTTTATTAGATGATTTAATCTTCATATTTTTTAGAGAATTGTTAAATTAAAGAATATTTGGTCTTCATAGTATGTAGAGGATGGTAATGTACAAGTACAAGTTCAGCAATTTATCTCCAAGTGGGAGATTGTTGAATTGTGGAGCTATATTGCTTCAAAAAAATCATGTTTTACAAACTTTCATGTTTACACAGAAACTGACATCTGTCAAGGAACCGACATTGGTCACTTGGGAGGAACCAACATCGGCCAGCGAACCGGCATTAGTCAGGGAACTGACACCGGTTACCTGTGCGTTTATGTTTTTTATTTTAGACATAGGATTAGATCAAACCTTTGATTTAAAGGTGATATAAAGGTTATAAATGCATAGCTAAGATGACCTAAGTTTTTATATGCCTATATAAGATAGAAAGATAGGGTTAGAAGGTTAAAATTGTATGTAATTTATTATTATTGCATGTGGAATCCTTCATTGAGAGGATGAAGAAGAAGAAGAATAAAAAGGTTACATGAAGACGGAGCTTCCATGGAGAGAAGCTAAACAAAAGGAAATGGTAGGTACATCTGAACTGTGAGAAGACGGTAATGTCTTCTACTGTATTTCCTTTGTATTGTTATGTCTCAACATAATGATTTGCATAGTATGCAAAGCACATATTGTTTCTTTTTGTGGATCCAAAGGTTATTGTGAGATCTTGTATTGTAGATCCATGAGACCATGTTGTATTATTGGTCCATATAGATCTAGTATTATAGCTCATTGGATAGCTTATAGATATGTGATAGTATCCAGATATTGTAGAGGAGGTTATCTTCTTGTTTGCACAAGTTGATGCGTGATGGAGGAGAGACTTACTTATTGGTGCACATATATGGTTGCACATTGGTAGACCCATTTGAGAGGTCTTGTTTGCATATCCACATGAGATATTGGTTGTAGTTTAGAGATGCAGTAGCTCCTGGTTATTTGAGATCTGCTAGTGGTTTAGAGGCACGATTGTAGTGTACTCATGTAAATCCATTTAGTGATCTGGAGGAGACGATACTCTTGGAGAGATGCATTATAATCTTGTGGGAAGATTTGATTTGTAATCTTTTTTATTATATATATTTAGATCTCTATCTTTGGTGGAAGTAGCCCACATTGGGTAATCCATGATACATGTTGTGTTATGTGTGTGTAATTTGTTTTGATTTAAATTATTCTAGTTTATACTTCCACTATTGTAGATTTTTGGGAAATTTCTAGTTTTGTATTTACATGATTTCGTTTGTTATTGAATCATAACACTATTCTGTAGTTAGGATTCCCAAAAAATATTGTAGTACTCCATAATATATCCATGAATTCCAATCATAAAGTACTCAACCATAATAACAATTAGCTCAATTGCATTCTATGGCCACTAATAATGTATATAAGGCCTCTAACCAATCATATGTAGCCAAATATCATCCAAATCATTGCCAATGGGAGCCAAAGCAAAGACTAAAGGATCATCCATGGTCCAAGCTTGTAACGCTCTTACAGGGAAACTGATAGCTATATGGTCCCATGCCCATATCTGTAGAAGTGTCGCTTGACCCATCATCTTCTGACGGTGGTAGGTAATCAAATGTAAATCCCATTATAGATGTGCAAGCATACACTGTCCCTAGTAGTAGCACACTCCTTTGAGCATGCCTTTAATGACATTAATCAATCTTAAAGGAAATGATGTGCATGTATTGCTAGTAAGCAGAATGCCACTAACTAGTCCCATGAGATAAACTAACACGTGATGTAACCTCAGATCTGCGAAACACTGATCCATATGTATTGTCATGCCTCGTCAAGGTATCACGTCTACACCAAATATATCAATCAGGCTATCGGTAATATTTTTTGCATCACTCTCATACTCTATTAAGCTCCCCTGGATCGGGACTTGTAGAATCCTCTAAACCTCCTCGAGTGTAATAGTCATCTCACTGGTCGGGGGCCTAAAACATTGCCTCTCATTGTGCTACCTATAAACTAAAGTTGTTAGGAGGTTGTGATCCATGGTGATATGTGGCATCTACACCACGTAGGTAAGACCTATCACGTATAATATGATATCCAAATACTTCCCTCGCGTCGCAAGAGGGTCGCATTAAAATTGGCAAAATGGTCATGTCTCTCCTGCACCTGCAAAATAGGTAGCTACCTTTGCAAAATCAAACAAAACAATTATTATACTTTCTTCCATCGAACATCATCTAACACTTGGCCTATTGCTCCATATATTCTTCTAACATTTCCTATGTAACACTTCCTCTTTTTCTTCTAAGTGTTCCCAAGCAAATATTTGACGCATGTGCACCCGTGGCGACACATGTGTGCCCCTGTTAGCATATGCATGCTCAATGACACATGCACCCACTTTATAGTATGTGTACACTCATCCTAGTGTGTGCACACGCAACCATTTTGACCCCCTTTCCCCGACACATATGTGCCCCCAATGATGTGTGCACACCCCTTTTTACATGTGCACCCACGTGCATTTTCCCTAACCCCTTAGACACTTATACGCCCCTTTCGATATATGTGTGTGCGTGCATGCGCATTTTAAATATATGTGCCCATGCGAATACGTCTCACAGTGCATACATGTTCCTGAGAACATATGCATGCACCTAAGTGTGTGAATGCGTTATTGTCCCCCCTTTCTACCCTAATAAATGTATTTAAATGCTCATAAATTAAACGATAGATAGGGTACTCACATAGGGTCCATTTCTGGGAATTCGTACATAGTCTTGGACTATGTCTTTTGGAATCGTACACCTCTGAACTTACACCATATCTCCTTGGGGTCAGAGAAAAAATAATAGTAAAACAACAAGAGCTCCGTAGCAAATGAATTACTCGTGATGATTTACTGCCCCCCTTTGAGTGGTATATATGGTCCTTGTGACCCCTTCGTGATGTGTTTTTACCCTCGGTGATGGCCAAAAGGCATGATTTGACCTCTTTGATTGATCTAACTTCCACTCTTGCATGTACTGATGATTATTTTTTATTAATTAATTATTTTTGACATGTTTTCTTCCCACCAAGGCATATTTTTGGTACATGGCACCCATTTCTTCCCCATAGGGAGTTTTTCTTGCTTTCAGATGATCTTCCCATTTCCAAAATTCTTTTAAAATAAAAATAAAAAATCAATATTTTCAAAAAAAAAATCCAAAAAAATTATAACAATTCAAAAAATTGCAAAAATTGGTAAAACACTAGTATACAGCTGAAACTTGTGTCAAACGCATTGTATTCAAATTATATATTTCTTTTTTTTCTTGTTTCTACAATGACTCGTGGATCTTTCAGATCTACCTCATCAACAAATATAGTCTTCCTAATTCCTCTGTACTACCTTGGCACAATGATTTACCTGGTATTGTTTCATAGCACACAAATGCTTTTTCATTGGACCCCTATGTCCACCATTTCCCCCCTCGCATACATATTTTCTTAGGGCATCGCTTTTAACCCTTGTCATTTTATACAAACATTTGAGAGTTTCTACTTGATAACAAAACATTTGTGCAAGTATCTTAGATGTTGTTAGATTAATTATGTGTGTTTGTACTTGTTTCCCTGTTAGATTGGCTTGTCTACTTTCTCGTATCGCATTGCATTCTCTATGTTGCATGGAGTTGTTATTTTAGTAATGAAGAGTTTTTGTACTATGGATTTTTATTTTATTCTACACTTATGTCGTATGGTTACATTTTTAATAAGGACCGATGATGAAAATCACTAGAAATATGATGAAAATTATGTTCTTTAAATGAAATTGGATGGATTTTAGCTCAATCCCCCTTCCTCATCCTAATTTTTTTTCTCTCTCCATCAAACTTAGCTTCACAATGTTTCCTCTACATTTATGCACACTGCTCTTAATATAAATCTAAAATATTTGGTGTCTCACCATTCAAGCGGGAAGCTCCCCTATCAACTCGGTTATTCAGTATGACATGGAAGATGAGAAACACAAATGAAAGCTAGAGAATTATATTTCATCGGTACTTAGTACTCAGTGTCAGCAATACTAATATGGCTTCCCTTCTTCTCTTCACATCAATCTACCCTTTTTACTATGGGCATATTCCCCCCTTTGTCTTCTCTATTTTCCTCCTCCTTTTCGATCATTGATCGACCTCTTTCATCACCCCATCGACACTCGAGGGGGAATCCTTCACTCTAATAATTTTTCTTCTACCCATATCAAAAAAATTATTCGTTTACATTTTTCTACTATATTTGAAGTTTCATAGCTTACACCACCCTAAAGAGGGGCAAATGTAGAAACCTATAATTTGATCATAGCAATGTTATCACTAAAATTGCACTAATTATTCTATTCCCTGCAAATTATCGACACTTCCTCAATTAGGCTCATTTTCCCTTTAGTTCCTCTTAATTGACCATTATACATCGATTAAGCCTCTTATCTTGCAGTTGACTAATAAATATTCTTATTATCTACCTCTCGCTTCGAAAACATTTAAAATATATTGAAATCTCCTCCAGATGCTCCCAAAAATCTTCCTAAGCCTACTTGGATCCCTCATTAATCCTAAAAGATTAATTAGCCTCTAAACCTAGTTAAATCTTGCTTTGACTTGCTAAAAGTGATTTTTGGACTTACCTTTTGTCCCACATGCACCAAAATCATTCCATTCTTGGAACTGGAATCCTATAAATAGAACCCTCATCCTCATTATTTTTAAGAACACTTCTCCTCCCCTGCATAAACTATAGGCAATTAGGATTTGAGTATTTCTTCATTTGTTGAGCTAATATCTTCATATTCCATCCATTAAATTAAGCTTGAATAATATGGGGAGAACCATATGGCCTTGTATCCATTAATGGTGAGACTCCATTCTCAAACCTTTAAATCATATTAACAATTAAAATCGATTACTAAGGATCTCCTTAGGTTCATTTCAAATTAGCATTCAAAGAGTAGGGATTGATTTAGGCATGTTAGTTTGATTATTCTCAAAGTTATATGCATGTTTAAGAATTTATCCTCCCTAAGCTCTTATCTTGATGGTTCTTGTTAGGTTAGTTAAGCTTTGAAGCTTCTTAAGTGTTCTAGTTTTATTTCTTAAGCTTTCTAATTTATACATGAAAACACTTGCAACCACCGCGTGGTCAGCACAACTGTATGCATGACATATACCTAAATATAACATAATTAACATTTTTATTTTTTCATTTATAGAATCAGAATAATTTATACACAACCAAAGAGTGTTATAGATAAATAATCATTTCATTGCACTTAATTTCTTAAATTAAGGAGGAGAGAGAAAAAGAGAGAACGCTATTTTTCCGAACGTTAAATTTCTCACAAAAATTCACAAAATAAAGTTTCATACAGTTATTTATAAGTGTAATTAAGTTTTTATGATGGTTTATTGACTTGACTAGGGTTCTACGGCCTTCTTTTATATATTCCTACTACTTCTGAAAAAAACAAATTTTAGCTCGGAGGCTAAGAAAATTCCTTCAAAAACTAGTTTCTGATGGGTAAATGCACAATGGGTAAATTCCTACGCTCTCTCCTATATAGTTATAATTCACAGGAGTTGGTGGAACTAAGAACTAGCAAACCATTTAGAAATGGAAACCAGTTTTTTGAGGCTACCAGTCGTAATTGAACTAGTTTTGACCTGGTCGAATAGCAACCAGAGGCCTACAAAACACCTTTGGAAAACTAGTTACCGATATGTTTTTATCTAAACTAAGGGTTGCATGAAATTGTCAAGTAAAAATACTAGAGGTTTCTGAAGGTGGATAATCATTAATTCGCTCAAGGTCCAAACAGAAAGATGAAATGAAACCCAACTTTTCACTTTTAGTAGCTTCCTAAATCTGTAAAACGGGGCCAACAAGGCTCCTAGAGGGATAGTGAAAGAGTACAAGTGGTCCGTAGATGTCTATCTGAGGCTTGATGCAACTCTCCACATAAAAAGGTACACAAAAAAACTTGACATCTTTATTCTAAGATTCGGAAGGTTCTTTTTCAAGTCTATGAAAATCGTGATTTACTAGCTTTTACAAGGGAACAATTGGTGGGTTTACAAGGATCTCAAACTCAACTTGTTAATAAATATGGTGTTGCAGCTATCTATTTTGGTTACAAAGTTTTCCAAATCATCTTAAAAATTTTGGTTTAAGTCTATGGTTGACTACCAAGCATTATTTGGATCACGTAAGTTACGAGATGATATTTTATTACTTTGTAAAAAATTTTTATTGAAAACAATCAATATTATAATAATCCAATCCTTTAAAATTTTATTTTGTTTAAAATGAAAAACTATTGTATGATAATTATGAAAGGAAAGGTAAGATGAGCAATTCTTGTAGGAAGTGAAAATGGTTAAGGTTGAGGGGTCAACTCCACATCTCAACAATGCATTTCGTCAAAAAATCAGTGGATCCTATCCTCAGCTCCCTTCTATTCAATAGTCCAACAAGTGATAACAAACAATTTGCACATGTTTTTCGCTACCAGTTGCATTCTTCAGATGGTTCAAATGCTTGATCAACAACCCATTTTTTATATACATTACATTCCTTCAAGGTATTTGGCAAAGTGGAATGATTGATTTCCAGTAAGAAACCGTTGGAAAGAAGAATGCTTAATTCAATCTCAAACCACTTCTCTTCATTTGGCACCCACAGTTGATCGGGTGTCAAAAGAGTGTAGAGATTCTGAGTGGATAGTTTAGGATGAGTCTCTCTTAATTCCATGGCACCATGTTGACAAAGATATCCCAATCACGCCTTTTTGACACGATCACCATGTATACCATAATCCTATCTTTATGCAAATTCTTGATACACTAGGAAGTTTTAGCTCAAAATATTAGATATTATAAAATTAGTAGATATCACGCAAAGATCATGTAGATCAAGAAAATATGCAGCTGCAACAACTCAGAAACGATTCCAATCATTATTTTATGATGTCCGTATAATATCATAGTGCCATAGATACCGCCTTACTAATAATATTTTCATCATTAATATATAATGTGACTATTCAAGCACTAACTTCTATCCATGGACCTTGAAGGATATTCCTGAAAGAGGAACTTCTAGAGAGGATGAATCTATGCAAATTAAAATATTGGCCCATGCACTCAACAATTATATGAAAAAAAGCCCCACCATGTCTTTCCACATATATATGTTGGCACAAACTACCGATACTTCCACTACTACAAGGGGGAGTCATTTGAGACAATAATAGAGACAAAATTTCACTAAATTGTCTCAAACAGAGACAGTAAAAAAGTTGTATATCGTCTCTATTATTTTCTCAAAGCGGGTGTCTCTAATATTGTCTCTAATTATTGTCTCTCAAGAGACAATATAGATTGATATATATTTTGTCTCTTGAGAGACAATATAATTTTTGTCTCTAGAGACTATCATTTTCGTCTCTCTAGAGACTATCATTATTGTCTCCTTAGAGACAATACCGAATACTAACATTTTGTCTCTCTGGAGACAATACTAATTTAAATGTTTATTGTGTCTCTAGAGACGATATGAATTTGAAGAATGCAAATTATGAATTTTAAAACTACATAATAGCCAAATATCACATAATGCAATCAACGAAGTTACATATCATCTATGATGTCGGAGTGGTCTGGCAATTAATATTATAAAGTAACAACAATTTGATTTAAATCTTGTGCCTAATAAATGGGTCCACAAATATTTTATTAATATCAAATAAGATAAAATACAAAAGGGTGTCTACATTTTGTTAACCCTTACAATACAATGATAAAATCAAAAGGGTGTCTGAATTCCATTAACCCTTGATATACAATATTAACACCTTCTCTCCAACACCAACTTCAAGTGATCCATATGATTCCCTAGTGCTACTTTGAAGTTATTTTTCTTAACTTTAATTTTGAGCAACTTCCTTTTTAAGCAGTTGTCTCTCCATCGTTAGTAGTCATCTTCATGTTCTTCGCTTTGATTGTCTCAAATTTGATGAAATTCTCTACTATCGCTAGCAGCAAAGGTGCATTGGCTTCTACGAAATTATGATCACATATTTTACTCCCAATTCTGCTAAAAGTACTCGTAAATTACATTTAAATTAGGAAAATAATTAGTTTTTACTAAATTGCCCTGATCTTTACATTTTCTTCTAAAAAATTAGTTAGCACTAACTCATTACTATCAATCCATTTTCATAACTTATATCAAAGACTAACCTCAGACGTTATTATCCCTGGAATTCCACACATGCCTAATGAAAATGTTCTAATATAAGCCTATACAGAAAAACAAAAAAGAAGACATTATTCATCTATTTTTTCTTTAGTGGATATTCTATATTACATGCATGAAAATTGAGTAAAAACGTACAAACATTATATACAAACAATGCCCAATGAAACCATTGAGGCACAACACTCACCAATAGACTAATTAAAGCTACCCCCCTTCAAAACAATTTCAAAGTCGATTGATGAGAATGCCCCTGTATAATAGAAAATGAGTCAAGATAATCCACAATAAACATGAATAATTGTGATCTTTGCTCTAATTTCCATTTTGCAGTTTATACTTTTATGTACTTGGTAATTTTCTTAAGTGATTTATTCTCTCCTTTTGGACGTATGGAACATCAAAGCTCCATTGTCAATAAAATTATATTACATTCAACTACATTTTTTGTTTTGTCTTTAGATTAGTTTCTTTGCAAGTTAATTTTTTGTTGGATTTTCCTAAATTCAGCTACATGAAGCTTGACATTTTGGATCCCACTTCTGGATCCATCTTCAGATGATAATGGCATCTCCATACTAGTATTATGAATGATTAAAAATAGAGTTACTACTTCAGTTGCATCTCCATACCAATATCCTAATTGCAGTGAACAATTTAATTAAATGAAAATAAATCCCAACAATAAAGATGGTTGGATATAAAGATGTCATAAGTGTAATTCCCAGTATGTAAAAGGACAATCCAACCACAAAGCAATTGATGCTCATTGCTCCAGTAGCAATCTAAAGACAATTTTCTCTTAATATTCATGTAAATAAGAAATGAAAATCCTTATAATAGCCTTTTATCAGAGCCTAAGTTCATACCATAAGAAGTGGTTGTCTACTAGATTTTTCCATCAACAATGCACCTACTGTTGTCATTGGCACCTGCCAAGCAATATATACATATTGATAAACACAAAAAATGTGCTTCATCATGGAGACAAGCCAAATGGGGTGTTACTATATAAGGAATTAGACATATTTGGCACCTACAATATAGCTATTCCAACTGATGTTTCCAGCCTATGCTTTGTCCGAGCGACCTGTTAGCTACCATGAATTGTTTCCTGTAAACAATCAAATCCCCATAAATATCACATGAATGAAGAGGTGCCAAGATGAAGGAAAAAAAAGTGAACAAACATATAAGAATGTATGAATAATGCATATCATAAGCACAGGCCTGGTATGATGTTGTTATTAAGACTTCGGCACCAGCTTCAAGATATTATTCATGAACCTAATTAATGATACAATAGTAATGCATATAGGAAATCAGAGGAATAAGACAGTATATTACCTATTTAACATTGATTATCAACAAGAATAACTAACAAAGAAGAACATGACAGTTAAAAAAGGAAAAAAAAAGGTCAGCTTTGAGATTGTTTTGAATGCATTCTTATGATGAATCTAACATTTGTGTGAATAGTGAAACAAGGGATCAACCTCAAGAAGTTTAAGAACGGCTAAAACCATAAGACACTTGTTGAATCACCAAGGAAATAGAAAAAGTGCAAAAGGACTAGGTTGAGTAACCAAGGGGAAAAGTGAACATTACTTGATTCGCAAACTTAAGAGCATACTGACCTTGAAAAGGATGTGATGCTTAAGAATCAGGGAGAAGATATTATAGGCCATTGAAGGTGAACTCTATCAGGTGAGGAAAGATTTGAGCAAGAACAGTTTGGCTATATAGGATTATAAAAGATACTCAAATTCCAGAGCTAAGTTGAGTTGAAAATGCTATAAATTCTTGATTGTTGATGTATTTATGTGAATGTGTTTATGTGAATGTGTGAGTCTTTGATGCATCAAATAAGTTCCTAAATAATAGTTTATCTAAATCATCTAGCAAGAAAAATTAATATATAATATGTACAACAAGGGAGTTATTATGTCTCACCTTGTCGACCCTTTCTAGTCTGGCCCTACCTCTTGCAACTGTTGTCCAACAAGTGAGCCTCATACCTACTTGTCCATCTATGTCTGCAGGATTTCATGATAAGAACTACAATAATTTCATGTCCATTGCTTCAACAGTATAAGAATATTGTTAAGCTTAATGTGAAGTCATATTTACAATAGAGAAAATATGTTTGAAATAGACTGTATTTTTAACATGGAAAAATAGACTATGAAAACACATACGCCAGCAAACCTGAGAAGCCAATAATACCATTAGTCCATAGAAACAAATGATTTCAGGCCGAACCGAAAGTATGAAGAGGAAAACTATTCACTTATAGAGCAAATGGAAATCAAATTTAAATAAATATGAGAACACTAACCTTCAAAACTATGTCAATTTGGTCATGTAATTGTCAATGTAAAGGTAAAAGCGATTGACAACTCTTCGATAATGTGCTTTTTAATCCATCTCTGATAACTGCACCAAAACATAAAATATGCACTGGTATACTCAATATCAATATTTTTCATACCATGAACTAAATGGAACTGTAACATTAAACAATTAACATATCAACAACTTTCTCAAATATACCAAACATTACTCTAAACCTCCCAATTTATCACATTCAATACAATTGTTTTTTAAACATACATCATTACATATTGCATAATGATTACAACATTGCTAGACTTATAATTCAATAATGCCAAGTTGCAATTTCCAAATAGGTGATGATATACAAATTATTGATATTGGCAAATAGCAAATTCCTCTCTTTTCTATGCTTTCACTATATGCAACAAACAGGTTTCTAACCCCAGTTTACATTTTCCAGTGTACTCCCATCATATGCCAAAATGGGAGATTTGAAACAAGGTATGGACATCCATAAAAGCATAAAGGATAGAGGAATTTCACCAAATGTTGTGGTAGCAACTTCCCTAGTAGACATGTATGTAAAATGCGGAAGCGAAGACAAAGCACATGAGCCATTTGAAAAAATGCCTCAAAGAGATGTGTTCTCATAGATAGAATTTATTATAGGCTATGCATAACAAGGATTCATTGAAAAGGCTTAAGAAACTTTCAAGAAAATGTAATTGTCAGCTTTAAAGCTAAATTCAACTACCTTTTCTAACATCCTACCTTCCCGATGCTTGCTGGTATTTCCCCTGCAAGATTGTTTGACAAGTCCAGGATTGTGTTTGCTTCTAACACATAGGTGAGGGTATACTCATTTCCTTTCATCGATAACCTCATACAGTGAATTACCACTCACTTCTGAAGATTCAAGGTTTCTAAATGCCTCCTGGCCCTCCAGGGCAGGGGGAATTTTTCCCTCAAATTTATTATTGGATAAATCCAACCCCTGCAACTTAGAGAAGTTTGTAATCCATACAGGAATACCACCTTCGAGCCGATTAGAGCCAAGACTTGCAACCCTCAACTCTTGGCAATTTGCAACAAGGTTTGATGGAATCACACATGTTAATCGATTCTTGCTGAAATCCAGAAGCTTAAGTTGTGTACAATTGGTCAAGGATGCAGGCAAGGTCCCTAAGAATTTATTTGAATGAGCAAACAGAACCTCTGTAGAAGAGAAAAATTTAATATCTGGATCCCTGAAGAATGAGTTGCCGGACAACTTTAGCCTCCTCAATGTTGTGTGGTTACCCAATGTTGCAAGAATGTTATGTGGTTCCCAAGATTTTTCAAATTTCCAAGTTCAGTTGGTAAATTGCCAAACAGGGAGTTACCCCATAAAAACAATCTCTTGAGTGAAGAACAATTACCGAGAACAGTAGGAATTTCTGATTTCAAGCAGTTGAACTACAGGTAAAAGTATTTTAAATTGTTAAGCTTGCCAAAATGAGACAAAATGGTTATTTATGAGCTTCCTCAATCTTAATTCAAAATAAAGAATCTATTCATATAAATTTGGGCATACATTTGAGCCTCTGTACAAGTTATTTATGAGATCAAACCTCAAGTGATCTTCAATACTAATAAAAAAAATTGGAACCGCAAATTGCATAGCTTAAAGTTTCAAAGAGCAAACTTTCGTAGAAACTATTAAGGCACGACAGTGAAGATTTTCAAACATGTTTGTAGCTGCTAACATGTAGATTAGTGCAGCGAATGTGACAAAATTGATGAAAGATAAGACGGTGAGGAACTTGAATAGAGTTAAACAATAATGTGCATGCATTTAACGTTGGAGATAAATTTAACCCACAAACCACTAGAATATATGCAAAACTAAAAAATTTGCCTTGTCTGATGAAGGAAGAAAGTTATGTCCTACACATTAGTTTTATGTCTAATGACTATGATTACAATTAATAGTTGTTGGATGTTTCCTTCACGATATCTTGAAATAGTCGAGTGTAAATGTGAACTCACACTCAGTGCCACCTTAAGATTAAAAAAATGTGTGCATGGACATGTTTTCTGTATGCCCTATATCCTTTTGATAAAGAAGAAATAATATTTGTCATTTGGCAAAGTGAGGCTCAATTTCAACAAAGGACTATGAATCGATCTCATAACAAAACGGGGATGAGGGAGATTGGAAATGGAAATTGCTGATCAATTGTACCATTTCCTAAGCAAAGGCATTTATCCTTTTCCGATGAGTATGCTTATATCACAGCTTGCCCTCTTACTGGTGTTCTGTCTATCAAAACAGCCCAGGTCAAGTATGCATAGGAGTAATAGTAAAAATTATAATTATTACTTGGATGATAATACTAAAACCTCCTTCCATCTGCAAATTGCAAATTCTTGTTTTTAATGGTTTTTGAAGCTCCTACAAAAATGAATAAACAATTTAATAATAGTGGATATTAAATGGCCATTACCAGATAAAGAACAGTTTCAGAGGGTTGCTGAAAGAAAAATACTTCCAAGGAAAAATATTTCGAAAGTATGATTGCAAATCTGAGTATCATCATATAAAAATTAAAGAAGAAGATATATCTAAATTTGTTCTCTTTGCCATAAAGATTATATGAATGTTTGCTAATGCCATTCGGATTAAAAAGAGGTCCAGTTTAATTTCAGAAGCGAACAGATAATTTTCATTGCATTTTTTTATTTTATTTCTAATTATAATCATTATATTGATGTTTTTTTGGTTTTCTCAGACAATAGAAGAACATTGCCAGCATTCGGAGCAGTTTGCCAAATTTCTGGAAAAACATGGTATTGAATTATCAGCCAATCCAAAAACAAAGAATTGTTTCAAACATAAGTTCAATTTTTAGGCATAACGCTTAAAGGAGGTTCTGCAAAAGCACGTTATTGAGAAAAATTCTCAATTTCCTGATAGACTTCAATCCTCAGAAAACTGTGAGATATTTTTAAGATGCCTCATATATGTACATAAGTTTGTTCAGCAATCATCTCCCAAAAAAACTAATTAGAGATTGTATGAATCAATCACCGTTCAATGGACAAAGATAGCTACAAAAGATGTGATCACTTGTAAAGAAAATTGCAGCCAATTATCAGAATTGACTCCATGCATTAAAGGACCATTCATGTTACAGACAAATGCCTCTGAAGAAATTTGGGGAGCCCTCACAATCACAAATGCCTCTGAGGAAATATTATCTATCTATGCTAGTGATCAATTCAAAAAGCATGAACTAAATTACTAGCTAGCTGAAATGAAATTTTTAGCAATAATAAAAGGAGTCAAATAATGGCATGCATTACTCTTGCCTCAAGAATCCACTAAGAGAATTGACAGTAAGAAATTAAAATGGTTCATTTCAAAACCCATCAGATCACAGTTAAGTGGGAGGAGATACGCATTTTGTCTCAATATTCTTTTAATGTACGATATATTCAGGGAAAAGATAACAGTTGCCTGCTGCCCTCACAAGGGAACTTGCAACAACTACTCTCCATATTTGTCAAGGTGATTCCAGTTCTCAAGAAATCAAATGGTCTTGGCTCCCAGAAAAAATTTTATATTTGTTAATAGATAGTTGGTATGCTTATAAGTGTTTATCAAGGGTAAAAATTCAGTTTTTAGGAGCTCTACCTCAAAAAATTGGGCAGTTAGTGCTTGATAAAATATCACAGTAAGGAAAAGATATAAGCACAATGTATTTTGTAGATATTATTGAAGCTACTAGAAATGAAATAAGATGCATTTGCTTAAACGCTTCTGTACATGATGCCCTGCCAGCAATATCTTCTAAGGTATGGTTATTTGTTGATGGTGCGGAAACATATGGACGTTCAAGATGCCACAATAAGAAAGAAAGAGGAACTTTCTGCAAAAGGTATACTTTCAGAACAAAAAGACCGCACAGATTGAAGCCATTAAATATTTTGAAAGAAGAAATTAGTGCAGACCAAAGAAAGACTTAAAAGACGTTTGATGTTTTGCATGTAAAAAGAATGGACATTATGCTCATTCTTGTCCCACTAAGGATCCAAAACAAGTTAAAGCTATGTTTCTAGATAATAAAATATCTGAATGGTGGGCCTTAATGGAACAGGAAGATGAATGGAGTAATTTCCTTCTAGAATCAATTGAATTATTTGTTCTGCAAGAAGAAACAAAAGGACCTATGTTTAAAAGCACACATCAGGTATTTAAAATCACTCATTCTAAAACTCAATGTCAAAGATCCTATCCAGGCCAAAACCTATGGTCAAAGGTTTTTCTGATGACGACATGTATTGATGGATTGGAACACTCTGCATATTTCTATGGAGACCATCCAATATGTAAGTCCTTTTATGTTTTAGCCACGATTTTCCATTGAAATGATCTCCATGTTTGGCGCCCCCATGAGATAGATCAGGCATGTCCCACTGCGGGAAACTAAAATGGGAAAATTATTGTCTGCCTATGATCTTATCCTTGACATTGCTTCTAGCTAACAAGAAGCAAAGTGTATAATGACATAGAGATTACTTTCTAGTTTCTACATCAGCATTATTACATTTGAATCATTATGGGCTTAGAAGATAATTAATATTGATATCAACATTCAAATAACTTATCGAACACTTGTATATGGAACGTATAGTTTGAGGCAATCCACCTCTAAGACTTGGAATTGAATAAATATCATCTAAGGGAATCTCAACAAGACTTTAAGATATAGAGGATATAGTCTTAACAATCGAGTGTCCCTTAATGTCTTATTCCTACTTTCACATATGAAGATATATGCCTGATATGGCATGTGAGCATCATTAAATCATTATTGTACCTCGTAATTACATTTTACACCTTATTCCAGCTAAAGAAGTACCTACCTGACCTTTTTTGTGAGGAAAAATGAGCCTTATTAAAAAGGAGATGGATGCAGATGGAAATTTCTCATCTACCATACTACTTGTTTGCAATGTAATTCAAATACACAATGTTTAGATAAATATACTCAAATAAAAATACATCTCTAACTATTGAACGTTTCAATCAAGGTTTAATATAATGCATAAATGTAAATTCCACTTTGTAGTAGGAGAATATAGCAGAATGCTCAAACACTACACAGAACACATGAGTAATCATATTCTATGCAAAGCATATACGAATATCAGAAATAGGTGTGCATACAATGGGCGCAATTGGGATCCATGTAATTCACATTTTAGAGTTACTAAAATAAATAAAAAAATATAAATATATTGCAACACAAGAATATTATTATATTTTAAAGAATTGATGAAAACTATGGTAAAGGTGTTGAATCAACTTCCTCACATTAAAATCACTTAGAACCTAGAAATTTGAATATGATGACCAGACAAGTTCAAGCATTTAATCAATACAAAGAAGCCAATCATATTTTGAGACAGTATAATCGTTAATCACTACCCTGACAAGAGTTGCTAAGCATTGGTTCAACTTATGGTTATAATTTTCTGACACATAAGCTAGGTAGAGCCTTACATACTTCCTGCCAACAACCTAGGGGAGAGACACCAATAGTTGAGTGGGGTCCAATTGTGGATATAGTGTCTTGAATACAAAACACCCAATAGTTGTCATAAAGGTACCTCGTGATTAGTCATTTTTGACATGACAACACTCAATCATATCATGACATGTAGGATTTGCCTTTTTAAAAATTTAAATGTTCAACCATTTTCACCCATGATCAAGTATGGGTCCTAACCAAAATGTAGTGCAACTAAAATTTACAATTATAAATAAATTCAAAATATATTTTTCCCTCCAATTCAACATTCAAAAAAATATATGTAATTTAAAAAAATCTTAAACTACGTGCTGGTGAAAAAATCACGTTCCCACATTTTACAGAATTTATTTTGTGGGCCCCCTAACATAGGGTGCACCACTATTGGTGTCTCTCCCCTAATGACAAACATTTCTGACATTACAACTGGATATAATTTATCCAAACCTCTATTATAGTGCTTAATATTTGAAAAAGATACATTTAACCTTTTGGGGATTTTTCAACCAACATTTCAGATACCTGCTTGTGTCTAGCATCTTCCAAGAATGGTATCAGGGATGTGTTATCTCAACTCAGGTTAAGATTGGAGTCTATTTTTCCTAGGACGAAAATCAATGGAGAATCGGCCTCCCTAAATGGGTTTTCAATGCAGCCCTGTCTAGAGCACAGATTGAAACTATTACCACAATAACATTATACCCACATGAAGAGCACCATTTGTCATGTTTAGTTAAGCCTCTCCTATATGCGGCTTGTGAAAATAAAAATCTGAAAAGGAGTTTTAATACTCACACCATGTCTGTAGGTAGTTAGGTGTTGAAACAGAGCAGGAACAGATCCAAAACCTTTGTAGCCTCCTTGACGTCTAGGGAATTGTGCAAGTCAGCTTTCTGTATGGTTTTAAAGGCAAAAATATCTGCTGCGGTATTTCACCCATATAATGGAGGAATTCGGTACAGAATGATCTCTGCACTCCACACATCCACTTTCTCTTCACACTCTTTTCCTTGCAGAACCTCTAGAGCAATCTAATAGGTGGTCCCCGCTATTCCTCTCATCCTTTCCCCTGCAACATTTTCATTTCCCCCAACTATTATTAGAAAAGAGAAGAGAAGACGGCTTACAAAGTTGAAAGTTAAAAGGAAGTATGGAATGCATCCCTGAGTGTCCGCCAGTTTTATGTCAGCTGTTCCAAACCTGCGGCTTAGGGTTTCTCTCATTCGAAAGTCAAATTTAGGGAGGAAAGGAAGTGTTTAAAGTATCTTTACTGGAATTGAATCCTTAGCCGATAAGAGAGATTATAATGGCGATGTGTCGGTTCCCCTATTTGACCACAAAAATAGAGAAAAGAAAGTGTAGAATACCTTAAGAAAAGGAGGAAGCCCCAAAGTCGGCAAGCTTGATGCGTTTGGGAAAGGAAGAATCATTCGCGAAGAGAATGCTGTCGGATTTGAGATCTCGGTGGGTGACGCCCTTGCAGTGGCAGAAATGTATGGCCTCCATCAAGTTTTTCAACACAACCTCCACCTCATCTTCCCGGAACCTTTTCTTCTCGGTGATTGTGTCAAATAGATCTCCGTTAGAGTACAGCTCCATCATCAGACACACGTAATCCTCATCCTCGTAAAACCCATGGAGTTCAGCGATTCCAGGATGCCCACGCACATATTCCAAAATGGCGATCCCGTTGTGGAGTCAATCCTTGTCCAGGGAATCACACATTTCAGCTTTCTGTATTGTTTTACACACAACATTTGGGATTCTTGTGCAGAAAAGGCAGACGGAGGGTAGAGTTGGCGGCCGCTGTACTCATAGGCCCAAAATCATTCACCACGGCCCCAAGTTGGAGTATGGAATGCGAGAATGTAGCAGGGAACACGGCTCTGGGATGATCCAGGTAGAGACCCGAATCACCACACCTGCGTCCACATAAACCCAACTGTCATTCAACCTGGGAGGCATACCAGCGGCGATAGATTTCCATGAGATTAGGGTTAGGTTTGGATAGCGGGGAAATAGTAATTGAAAAGATAAATAAATTATAAAAAAGTAAAACAAGGGAACTTTTCAAGACAAAAGTATATTTAGAGACCTTTTGTCTCTAATTATTGTCTCAAATGACCCTTCCTTGTAGTAGTGTTCCATCCATTTGAAGGAAAGGACCCCATAACCGCGCACTGTAACTTCGAGGGTCTCTAGAGTCATGTAGGATTCTGATTTAGCCTCTAAAATACCATAAACAGATAGATATCGAATTTCTAAACATAAATATGTGCATTTTATAACTTATTGACATCTAATATAATGTGTGGAAAATGTAATTTACAAATTGTAAAAAATGTGACATTTTTAACTGCTGACCTATTATTGTTAATTTTTAAAGGCACTTATTATTAATTTTATACTTATTAAATGTTTATTTGGTTTGTAAGTTGTGCACATTATGTTTTGCAGGTTGTGATTAATAGCATGTATAACCGGTCACTTGAGAAGTTAATACTCCAACAGCTGTATCAGGAAGTGTGACAGGTGGTAGTTGTTAGTGATATGGATTGCATTGATTTTTCCGTCCGCACTATGCATTGAACAACCAACAATGAAATAACCAACCAACTATGCATTGAATTCACTGTAGGTAAGAAACAAATGTAGCTAACCAGGCGAGGCTATTATCATCGGCTTCTCAGTTACTTGTCTCCTGTCGCGAGTTTAGAATCAGCGCCTGATTTTTTTATGCCTAAATTAATGGGATTGTAAGACACCATCTTAATAAGGCTTCTTTTCATTTTGAGAGCTGCTTCTTTTACACGGTTCTTCCCCACCATTAGGAGAAGATATGACTATGGAGTTGTGATATTCCTTCTCACATTCAATCTGATAACAGTATCTGGGTATCGAATGGACAACATATTCCGAATGGAGACGTTTTCATGCTGAGATTGGGTTGCAGAGCTTTGGTGGTGGTGGCGTCTCCATGTTCTCTGTTGTTCCCTATCGAACCCTGAAAAGCCGGATTATTTCACCATTCTAAATGTTGTTTCGTGCCTGATTTGGAGTCAAGGGTTCGAATCTTACCCAGACGGGCATGGCCATACACTCCAAGCAATCTCAGTGCGTTCAAACCCTTGTTTTTCTCTACCTAATAATGAATGCATTCAGACAACATTTGACTAGAATTAGCGCATAGAGGAATCGGGGAAGACAAAGACCAACAGTCAACCTTCTGCTTTCACGCAAATTTTACTCCTTTTGTTATCTGCATTAGACAAAATCTGTTTAACAAAGTTAGAGTTGTATGTCTGGGCATTGTCAATGGTGGCAGCATCACTTCCAGCAGAAGGCGTTCCAGTCTCGGTGATAATGAGGGCCCAGGCCTTCCATAGCCGAAATCAGAGAATTTGCATCAAAGAGACTGTGATAGGTGAGGCTCCCATCTACTACAGGGGGTGCATTGCTCTGAACAAAGCATAGTGTAGAGAAATCATTAGTGTTTCCATTTAGGACATCAAAGAGACTTCTGATGAGGTATTTCCATCTACATACATGTTGTGGATAACAAGGCATGGATAGAGGAGATGGCTGCACAGATTTCATCACCAATAATCAAATTAGAGACCTTGAGCAGTTGGACTTTTTAGACTGTGAAGTGCCAAACAGTTCACTCCTACCCTGATATCTGGTAAGCTTCTTTAGATTCTTTTCCATACTCCAGTTCATTGGTTTTAAAAAAATGGGTGCCTGCATAATTTTCACTTTTGAAAGTCTCGATCTGTGGTCAAGGATTTTCTAAGCAATAAGCATGCCTTCAAAGCTAAGAATAGTCTGTTTTTTCTTTCACAATCTTAGATCTGTGTTCCTTTTTTATATGCACATGTATTAGGACATTCATTTTGTTGTTCATTAAAATTTCTGATTTACTTTCATCAAAGCTGAGATTAATCCTTTACTGTCACAAACTTAGAATCTATATTATGTACCGGTTGATGTTTGATCACAGGTTCGAGTCTCACGAGGATCCGCTGTTTGTTCAGGTGACTGCTTTTAATGAGGAAAAATACAGCAATGACAGCGACCAGCTCAAAAGGAAGAGTTGTGCAAATTCTTTGAAGAAAACGCAATATGCAAAATTGTGTTTTTTAACACATTTATATTTTGGGAAATTCAATACTTCTTCTTTAAACTGCATTTCTAACATAAAAATTTAATCTCGACATTAATTTGTTTGCAGGAATTTTGTGAGTTGCTGGATTCAAACATATACAGGTAAGGTTGAGTGTGACCTTACTAAGGCAATGATCTATTTAAAAGAATATAGATTGAATGACATGTTGATATTCTCTACAATTGTTAGAGTGAATGGAATAAATTTGAGTCCCATGACATACCATTACAGTATATTGTTTTCCATTTCAAAAGTTTCGATATATTCTTCCAGAAAAATTACAGCAAAGAAAACTTCTTGAAGTTTTACATATATAACATTTATAGATACTGAGTAAAGCCTGCTGCTAAGGCATTCGATCATATTTTTTACAAAAAAAATTGTTTAAGGCCTGAGGACTTGGGTATATTATGAATTTTACATATTCCAACTACCATTGGGGAATGTTGTTACAAGTTCGACAAAATTTGCTAATGCTTACTAAAAAGGCAATGTAAAACAAAATTTGTACAACTTTTCACTTAATAGTTTGGCCAAAATCCTGGGAATGGTGGAGGTTGCACTTCCTCTTGACTCTTTGATGTGGTAGCATTCACAGATTGAACTGCAGTAGGTAGCATGGTAGGAGGTGTACCTTGAACATTTGCATTAGCTTCTGAAAGTTGGCCAATCTGATCAAGCAACGCTTGATCTAAAATTCCAGAATTTGTAACATTGCTTGTAGGAGAAGATGGGCAGCTAGATTGGTTATTAAAAATGGAAGAAAAAGCAGGCATGAATGTGTTATACATGCTTAACAAAATTTTATGTTGATCAGGTAGGGGATTTGAAGGACTACTCAAACGACTATTTTTTCTGTCAGACTCCTTTTTTCGTTGTTGTCATTCCTTCATCCTTTTATCATGTTCTTTGGAGAGTTTGGCCTGCTCCTTTTTCAACTCATTCTCCTTTTTTCGCTGTAACTGGGCCTCTTCCTTTTTCTGCCTTTTCAATTCTCTTTCAATTTTAAGTTGCCCCTTCTTTTCTTTTTCTATTAACCTTTGCACTTTCCTTTCATCTGCCTGTTCCCTTTTCTTTGCCTTCAAATCTTCAATTTCTCTTTTTCTTGTCTCTTGTTCTTGAAGTAAATGCAAGTAGTCATCAGAGGTAAGTATTTGAGATTGCCTTCCAATTCTGATTGCATCATCATTTATCCGTACACGGGTGTGAACCTTCTCAATTGGCAGTTTTAAGAATTTGCTTACTGGTTTATATGCTTGGTTGTTCTCATCTTGGGTGCAGTTCACCTCTTGGTTCTCTTGAGTGGCTAAAAAGTCATCATCTTCAAAATTTTCTTTATCTAAACCATGTGTATCTGAATTCATGGCATCTATTTGGTTTGCATCATGATCTTCCCACGCCAATGTGTCAGCATAATAGTGCACCACCTCGCTTGGAAGAGATGAGGGAGGAGATGGCATCGAAGCTGAAACTTCCTCATTGTTGAAATCAATTTGCATGCCCAGGTTAGCAGCCCCTTCTTTAATCCATTGAGGTGCACTGAATTGTGTTGGTAAACTCAAATTATCATCAATATCTACAGCTTCCTGTGTTTGGCTCACATGAGTTTTTGAACTAAGGTGACCATCTTCTTCATTAAGTGTTTGGGACTAATGAAAATCTATAGGCATGCCAAAACACGTAGACTCAACATGTTCTTCCCTTATTTTTTGGTATTCCTCATTACCTACCACATTTTTTGCAAGTTCTTGTAAACAACATTGCACATCTGCTTCTTCCACTCCCGCCATCCTCAATATGTTTTCAACAGCTGCCACCTCATCTTCTTCAACATCAAAGGCCTCACTTGGCCTCATATCATTGGAAAGGGCATTCTCATTAAGTGGCCATATACCTGTCCTCTGAAAACCTGCCTTGATATTTTCAGGTGTAAGTGCAAGCTGGAAAGCTTGACTACCAAGTTTTGCCAATTCTGTCCTCCTTATTTCAAGACCTGGGTTCCTTGCCATCCATTTAGACCTCACTGTTTTAAAGTAGTTCTTGAATGGAGAGAACACACTAACATCTAATGGCTGAAGCTTATGGCTGGTATGAGCTGGTAGGGTCACAAGGTCAATGCCTAAATTTCTAGCCTCTTGGATTGTGCCTAAAGCTACATGGCTTCCATGACCATCAAATATGAGAAGATGCCTGTTTTTTGGTGAAACTCCACCTGGAACTGATCTTGCAAAATGATGTAACCAATTCATAAACAACTCTTTTGTCATCCACGCATGTGGTTGGGCTGCCATGCATGCTCCAAGTTCACATCCATCTATGTAGTTCTTCAGTTGTCTCTTTGCTTTGAAAAGATAAAATCCAAGAATGCTTTGTCCTGCTGCATTAATACAACATAAGATGGTAATCCATTCCCTACTTTTTGACATAATGTGTGGAACACTTCTGCATCCCAACTTAGCAATGACACGCATGCCACAATTTCTACCTGCTTGAACACCAGTTTCATCACAGTTCCAAATTTTGTTTGGCCCATATTGATTTGCAGCATACATTTTTTGTAAGTTATCATAAAAAGCAGCAACAATTCTTGGCCTTAACATGACTGCTCTATCTCGGTCAAGGCCTTCTGCAGTTCTTATTGTCAAGTCAGGATGACGTCTTCGGAATCCATACCACCATGACTTTCCTGGCAGGCCATCTTTGAATGGATTTGGTCTGCATTGGCACATGTGCGCTACATAGGCCTTTAGGTGAATGACTTCAAGACCATGGCCAAGTTCTGCCATATCTTTGCACCAGGTAACAATTTCTTTCTCTTCCTCATCTGTCAAAACAGTTGGAGGTCCCTTCTTCTTAGTGGTTCTTTTTCCATACAACCAATCAGTCACATTTGTACAAGGTATTCCCCACTTAGTTGCTGCTTTTCGCGTGGACATTCCATTTTCCTCTACATCCCTTAAGGCATTTTTCATGTTAGCTTCTGTCCATTGCCCTCTTATGTATACTTTCTTTGTTGTAGCAGTACTTCCAATTACTTCCACAGTTTGATTAGTAATGTTGAATTCAGGATCTTGGGCAGCTGTGATATTCTCATCAAAAGAAAATTCCTTACCTCTCGATGGATGCCTCATTTTATTGGAAGATGTTCTTTTCTTACGTATCTTAGCTGCATTAATGAAGGCAAAATTTTGTGCTTTGGCTCTTGACTGATTCTTCCTTTGATTGGCTGTGGTGGATTTTTGAGGTTGTTTCTCAGCAATGTTATCCTCATCAGACGAAATATTTGTAAACTGCACTCCCCTCTGCAAGTTGCTTCTTGTCTTTCTAACTGGTCTTTTGGCAGGCTGTTTTGCACGTGCCATTATGAAATGCAAGAAACTCTGTTTTTTCAATTAAACCTCTGTCAGCATATTTGGTTACACTATTTAAATACATGTATATTTTTAACAAAACTTACAATAATCTTTTAATAAAACTGCTGTAATTTTTTTCTTTCCAGGAATCTACAGGTTATCATTAAAACTGCAGTTATGAATAATGATGACAGATGATTAATTGAAAAAACATAGGATTTGTTGTAAATTTACCGAGTTTATCATTAAAATAGTTATGAATAATGATGAACTGCTCATTTGGAGATAGAATATAAACACTGTGGATTTCTAGCAATAAAACAATTTATTGTTGATCATAAATCAAATCCAGTGTTGCTTATAAACTATCTAAATAAGCCATTATTATTCATACCAATTTTAATGGTAAACTTTCTATTTTGAGATACAATTTCTTTTACCAAAAAATATATGAAATAAACTTTTCTATAACATTGAAACAACATGAAAGAGATTTCACCTGGCTAGTCAGTAGCGTTTGCACAGCAAGAAAATGTAAATATCTTTGCAACAAGTTAGTGTTTGCACAACAAGATGTGAATCAATAGCTATATTCAAACTTTTTTTGAATAGGAAAGAAGTATATGACCCAGCTCTACTATTTATAGATTTTACTCAAAAAGTTGGATCCATGTTTGATCTGTGTGCTTGATTTCTATTGGCTGAGAGAGTTTGATATGGATTGGTAATTTAAATGAATCAATTTCTTTGTTGTATTTGAAACTTTGGTTGATCCGTGTACTCAAATTCTATTGGGGGGAGAGAGTTAGTTGGAGATGGAGTGGGAAATACATCACTTTGATTGTACAATTTTTAATTATATTTTTGAAATCTTGTTCAATCCTTCATTAATTGTGATTTTTTCTTGTAAATAGTGAGTCTTACAACACTTTTCTTGTTTGCAGGTGCTTGCATTTAATGTAGAGGATGACATTGGAGGTTGAGAGATTTTGGATGAATAGAATTTAGATAGGGCAGATGTATGTACATAAAAATATAATATGATGTAAGCAAGTGGATTTAAGATTGAAAGAAAATATATTTATTATTGCACAAATAATTTTTTAACATTGTATATGTTGGAGCCTTAAAAAACTTAAATGGCACCAATAGTTGATGTTGAAATAACCTCTTTATATTAACATGTAGTGTATTAACTTACAGATGTGCACTTTATTCAGTGAGAATGACATGTATTTACACTTAAATATTGAAATAATAATAACTAACAAAGTTCACAATAACTAAAGAAAATATGGACATATTTATGTCATTTTTCATTTAATCTTTGAGGAAATAAGTTTCTACCAATAGTTTAAAACTCTGCTAAAATACTCTCAATTATTGGACCCTGCACAGTTATGGGGTCCCTTCCCCTAACCTACAACAAACAATAGAACAACAGGCACTAGATCCTCTCCTCTCAAAGACAATTAAATGTTCCTCAGATGCATGTACAAACCTAGATCAATCAATTTGTATGTAGAAATTTGAGGAGATATTCGGGTTACAAATTTATCTCTGTGTGCAAGGATAATCTAACCCATAATGGAACAACTTGTTATATGGCTATTGGCAAGATCTTCGTTTAGCACAGTTTACTTCAATATTCTATTTGTTTGATGATGAGAGTACATAGCCATACTTTACCATTGTTCTTAGAGTAGAGCTCAAACCTCTACACTTGTTGCAACTATCCAATTGTTGTTAATTTTACAATGTTAACTCAGGTTTCATCGTGGTTAACACCTCTGGATCTCGAATAAGGTGTTTGTATTATTATACAAGGAAAATTACATGTCTGAAGGTTGTTTAGGATGCCCATGCCCTTTTTCACACTCTTTCCACATGCCATAATTCCTCCACATCTCCATCCCACCTACACAAATCAATTCTCCTGACAACTACCTAGATGCCCATTCATCCCAACTACCCGCCATTACATTCCACCAATCTCCTCCAAATATCCACCCGCCACTCCTAAATTTTATTTATTTGGTTTTTTTTAATTTTTTAATTTTTTAAAAACTTTACTAATTTTCATTTCAATTTATTTTATTAATCTACATGTATATGATTTTTAAGATAATCATATATATATATATATATATATATGTATATATATATATATATATGTATGTATGTATGTATATAAATGTATATACAATATTTTGATACCTCAAGTACCTATCTCTTAAACAAACTTATTTGAAAATGCTGGGAGTTCTAAATCTCATTTAGTTTGCTTTATAAACCTATCAAAATAGTTTTATATATTTAATTATTATTATTATTATTATTATTATTATCATCTTGTGAAACGATCTATCAAGTGACCCTAAAACCAAAACCTAAATATTTCAGACATCACTCATGAAACTTGAAGCTAACAGGGGCACTACATTCTCCTTCCCTTATAAGTGCATCGTCGTTGATGTGATACAAATACAACGTTAGAATGGTTACTCATGAATAAGGAGGAAAAAACCAATGACTCGTGTCACCAACAAAAAGATACTTGTTGCTAAATTGTGACCACAAAGAATAAGGCAAGGTTTGACAATTTCTTAATGTTCTGTGAAGATTAGTAGTTCTCTTTTATTTTATTACTTAGTTATTATTTTCCTTTATAGTGTTTCTTGATCTAAAACTCTTAATATTCATTGTTTAGGATTGTAGTTGATTTATTTTCATGGGTGCCCAACATCAACTAACATCTAGACACCACATAAGGCCCAAACACAATAGTAATGGTCCACAAGACATCATGCTACATACTTTCATGACTATATCACATCACAAGAACTCAACGGAACCATGGAAAGAACACATATAATCCACATAACATAGTACTCAACACACATACACAAACTCTAACATAATAGTACTCATACAGAGGTTTTACACAACTCAAAACTATAACAGAAACTACACATTGTCAAAATGGGAACAACATCATTCATCAATGAGGAACATCAATCCTAAACATCACAAAACATAACAAGACTCACATGAGCACTCATGAATTATAAATATCAACTCCATATACATCCTAATCTCCATAAGCATCACAAAACAACTCCATATACCTCCCAAAACATCACAAAACAACTCCATATACCTCCCAAACAATAAAATAAAGAAAACATTTCCTTTTAGCTCTACCACAGAGGTCAGTCACCCTATTTCCCTAGGCATATAGAGTCCAGAAACCTCTAACCCAAGTGACATAATAAATCATGGTTCAAAAATCCACTAGTTATATATAACTCCTTAGGGTGTACCCTCATACAACGAAGCGGGCCCATAGGTACCACCAATCCTTTGTGAACCCATGTCCCTAATACAAAACATAACAACATTAGAACCTACATGCCAAAACAATAAGAAAAATTTCCAGGTGGCATTGAATTCAATCTCTTTGGACTAAACAAGAAAATCAATTTAAACTCAAGGAAGAATTTTAACTTAAATTTAACTTTCAATCAAATCAAAATAAATGGCTAATTAGCTGCAGTTATTGCTAAAAATCAATATATTAGTACAAAAATCAAATAAAATTCCCAAAATTATAGACAATACCTCAACAAAAATTTAAATAGAATTATTTGTAGGTTCTAGAAACGGAAGAGAAAAGAAAAGTCAAATTCATGAATAAAATATGTATAGAGAAATATCACATCACAATCACCATGTGGTCTTATACCACCACCAAAGGGGTACTCATCAAGTTTTTGGCTCTTGGTTTTCGAGCCTCTATTTGCAAATAATATAATAACAAATCAAATAATATAACTGTCATAATCTATTCTTGAATCATCCCTCCATACTCCCACAAGGCTTAACATAGTCTCAAAATAGTGTGAGATGAAAGGGTATAGGTCACCATCTACATAGCCTAGCGTATTCGTGAAATACAATATACATGGTGCCCATTGGACAAATGCCATGCATACCAAATGAACAAAAGAGAGATGTCATTCTATTTCAGACTCCACTTCCCATCTCGTACTTGGCTCAAGTGACTAATCAATTATACACCAAGTACACATAGGTCATCTATACAACAACCATATAGGGGGAGAGATAAAGGTACATGTCACCATATTTTGAGCCTAAGGTGTTTGCGAAACACAATATATATGGTGCCCATTGGGAAAATGTTATGCATACCAAAAAACAAAAGTGGATTTCCATTCTATGTAAGACTTCACTTCCTATCTCATACTTGGCTCAAGTGACTGGTTGAAGGCACTCATTTGCTCACTCCACACATACATTTTTTACCGATTTCTTCCCCTAGGGTCGGTTAGTGTAAGGTTCAAAACATAACACATAACTATATTACCAAAAAATGGTGATTCACGCACAACAACCATAACGTCTTACGCATGGTATATTTACAGGGTATAACACAACATTACTTTCACAGTTTACAATACATCACATTTCCACATAATGCACCCAAAGTGTAAGTACAATACAGTAGGGGTCACATGATCACCATATGCCGCTAGTTCACGACATGAATCCATCACGTAACACATGGAATATATGTATGATGAACATATTCATTAACATCACAACATGAAATAAGTACATTACAACAAGGAAACACTACGCGATACATCACAACACAATGGCGACATCACAATATGATCCAACTCACTACGAAACAAGGTTGTTATACAACACATTAGCACACATAGATATCATAGAATAACAAGACACTCCAAAACTTTGCACTCCACAATGGAATTCATTTCACACAATAAGGTTGTACATCATGCATGAAATTATAATTGAATTCATGAAAGAGAGAGTGAATACTATCATCACAAGTACATCAACATCATAACAAAACCACTCTAAGTGGTATGCACAATAGGTGAATTCACAAGATCACAAGTACAAATCTGGTCACATCACAACATATATCACATTACTCTTCCCATATCCTCCACCACTATGAACAATCATCACAACTCCAATTTATCCAAAATATTTGTAATTCCCACAAAAATAGACACACAATAAAATAGTAAAAATATCGGAACAATTTTTTTTATTTACATTATTATATACACGACACCACATAAAATTTCTTCAGATAACACACAACACATAGGTTGTTTACACAACCATGAACCCACATAGATAACATGAAAACACATGATGCACATCAGAGACACTTTTCCCAAATGACAAAGTACATACAACAATCCAGCAACAATACACATTTACAGTTACTCACCTTCGATGAAACATCGTTTTCATGGCTATATATTTATCACATTTGTAAATTCATCATTTTACATTAATTAGTAGTAGAACACTTAACATGTATACATCCCTTCCTCTTAAAACTAGGTTGCATCTTTATTTATTGCATTTAATGTTTTGCATATGATGGTTCTATTTAAAACCTAACTTTTATTAAGTACACTGTAATTTGGTTCATTCTCCATTACAATAATTTCCATAACTTGGTTATTAGTTCTATGAATTTTAGATATGTACACATACCCTGATGTTGGATCTTATGCTAAGGGCTTGTATCCTAAAAGTTTACTTCATGTTTAGTTTTACCTTCATAACACAAGCAGAACTGACATGAATTTTTGAAAGTAATCTTAATATCTAAAGGAGATTAGATTTCAAGTTCCCTTTCCATATAATTTTCCATCCATTAGGAATGTCTATTTCCTTTTTTGAAGTTTGTATCATTAAATTTTTGGTTTGAGTATTTGTTAATATTTACATGTCATAATGTTTTTTCCATATGTAATCATGTTCTCTCGAAGGTTTAATCTCACTAGAAGAAATCTATCCCTCCTTTCAACAACATAAGACAAGGTCTAATAATTTTATGAGTAAAAATATAAGTGTCCCTTTGCCCCTAACTGACACCTCACTTACTCGTGATCTTATTACACTTAAGTTATTACTTTGGTCTTTCGTAAGCATTATTTTAACCCATATCAAGTTACACAAATATTTATCAACTTTTAGGTTCTCAACAATCTGGGGGAATGGATTCCACGCCAAACATTTCATTTCAGTAGATCATTAGTGACACAAACATTAAGCACATTTTACACGAGAGGAATCCCACTTGCCTACACTTCCAAGGGCCTTCTAAGACACTAAAATGAATATTGTGTAAGATATTTGAAGGGTTTCGTATACTAATAATCTGAGTAGATACTACAATTAATTAAATCATTTTCTCTCCATACTCTACACCCTTCTAAGGTAACAATTAGAGTTTTTGAACACCCTTATCCCCCAACAATATTCATGCTACTCAAGGTAACTTTGATACTTCTTGCCAAGCTAACGATCTTGTTTGAGAGGGGTTTGAAGGGTTCAAACTCAATATTCTCATGTGTAGGTAAATAAAAATATAGGATCCCCTCAAGCCATTTACATTCATCTTAAAACGGTTTCACTTAAATTGGTTCTTATTAACATTTTACACATTGTTATCTAATTTTGCACATTTGGAAAAATCGAACAACTAAGTCCTATTGTGCTCTAGTCCTGACAGGCCCATTTCCAGTCATCGTGGTGCTAAATTAATTAAAATCGATAAATTATTTTGAGGTCTTACTATATCTCTATGATCCCCAGACGTTGAGGAAAATCTATGAGGTTTAAATGTTTCAAGGTCAAGGGTGAGTTTGCAGGAATTAAAGCTCAATGCAGTGAGTTGGATGCGGATAGCGGGATAACTCAAACATCAAAGCGGCTTTGGGATCAGATTGGGAGCTTCACAATTTGAATAAAATAGGAGGTGAGTTGAGGCATCAAACTTAGAGCATGGTAAACTGAGTTAAGTTTGAGCTCTTGTGGCTTGACTTTTGGCTAAGATGAATCGTATGGAATGAGCTTGATTACGAATCACAAATTGGCTCAACCAAACAAGTTTTGGAGTGGAAACGATCTGAATATGGATGGTCGCATTGATCCGAAACTCAAAAATTCACTAAAGTCGCCAATGTTAAGTGGAGAATCTCATTAAAATGAGCTCGCAAACAAGCTCGTGTGGCTCAAGGTTTTGTTGCATGGAGATACTGTGAAAATCACAGGGGACAATGATGAATGGCTCTGGTGAAGGATAATTTAGACCAACAGCATGAGATGGATCATTGTCGATGGAAGGTTGGAGCCATGTTTGATTGAACATCTGGGAATTTCGATTGCAAAAGGCTCGTAGGGGCTCGAGCTAAGGTTTGAGCCTTAGTGCCGGCTTGGTCAAAAATGTAGAAACGCAGAGAGTTTCGACACTGAACTCAATAGCATGCCGAAGTTCGGAATTTTGGTGATGGTAAGCCATAGCATGAAAATCCTCGGCCATAGGGGAGATTTCCAGTTCTCCCCTCATGGCAAAATCATGCGCATGATGGAGATATGGTCTTCGGTTTTTGAGACTTAAAATCCCAAGATCATGGCGATTCAAGGTGGAAAGTGTCAGGGCATCTCGAAGCCAACGTTTCCCATGAGTGGATGTCATAACCATTAGGTTATGAATGACAGATGGAAATTTTAGCAGTGTTTGATCAACACGACATTACCAGTTAGTTATCCCGTGTCAATGCTGAATTTTTTGGCTCAGGAAAGAAATGAGACGAAGGTTGAGTCTTAAGTCGACCATGTGAGTCAAGTGGGAAATGAGTTCTCTTTGTATCTAGAAGATGATTACTGCATGGAAATTTGTGGAAGATATAGGGCAAAACTAACCTCCTTATTTAATTCATGATCATGCCAAGATTCATGGTGGATGAAGGTCATCGTGGGGAGTTTGTAGACCATTTCTTGAGGAGTCCTTAAGGTAATTTAAAGTACTTCCACATAACTATCTTGATCAATATGTGACAAGTGTCGAGTTGTTCGGACCGAGGTTCAAGAATTACTCTTAGAAAGTAATAAAGAAACTGTGGATTTCCCTTGGTTAAGCCAAGTCGCGTCATGGCTTCCGTTGTACAGGACTCATCATATGAGGAGCTCATAAAATCGAGGCATACAAAGAAATAGAGAAGAGCTGAGGCAACGAAGCTCATGAGTCGTAATTTGAAAACCTAATTGAGCTCATGTTATGGAGAGATCATGTTCTGAGTCGGGATTATCTAAGCTAATTGACGGGTTCATAATATAAGGTATGAGCTTGAAGAAATTGAGTTAAGTTGTCGATAGTTGTTGTATGGCTCATGCAAATTTTTTTAACAAAGATGAGCGAGAGCTCGGTATAAAAAATCAAGCAATGCATTAAGTGGGTTGATTAACTTGTAATGTCAATGGATTGAATTCACAAGGAAAATAGGAGCACTTTTTGAGTGATACAACGCAAGGAGCTTGATTGTTCCACATCGGAAGAGATGTTTCAAATTATCTTAGCATTGAGTTTGTGGTAAATGGTCAGAAGATAGCTCATGTCATCGAGTTATGAAATGAAACTCAATCAATTAATCAAGTGACTCGAGATTCGTAATTCAGAAGCTTTAGAAAGACCAAAATATAATGCGATGGATGCTCGAGTTCATAATTCAAACATGGTCGATGCCATGGAGATTACTCGATATGTCATAGAGGATTTTGGTCACTAAGGGAGGTGGTTTGGTTCAGCAAATGCTCGATGCATGGCTTCGACTCATAGCAGAAGCTCTCAAAGCATGAAAAATCTCAATCGGTGGGAATACTTCAGCCTCAAACTAAGTTCAAGTCAAGTTAAAAAATGGTTTGTCACAAAAGAAGAGCTTGTAAAATGACAAGCGACAACATTATCCGAGCTATCAAGCAAACTCATCGGGGTCGATGTAGATTGAGTGAAGGTGATAAGGAAGACATGATGGTCAGGCTCGCAGAGGACTCACTATTTGTAGTGGATTGCTTGTAACAAGTTCATGACGAGTTTGGTTTATATAGAACTAGTTCAGGTTTCAAGCTAGGAGTGACTCAACAAGGCTTTAAAGTATGATCTCCATGGGGGCATTATGGAACCGACGAGGTGATTTCACTCGAGGACAAACCAACACAGTGTGGAGGATCTCGAAGCGGGTTCATGGGATTAGTGGGAAGAGTTGAAGGTAGCCTATGGAGTTAGTTCATATAGCGTGAATCATTAAGAGTTAACTCGACTCATGGTAAATGTAAAACAAGGCCAAGTAGGGTCAGTGGGGCATGAAGATGATCCCACCATGTTCAAATGAAAGGGAACTCATCATCTAAATTGGTGACTTAGCAGGTGAGATAACCATTAAGTTGGCCTTTCTCTCAAGGGACCCCCCTTTAATCCAAACCAATGCTGGAGGGGGTCTCACCTAAAATTATTAAATTAATATTTTTATTAATATAATATAATATAATTATATTTTTTATTAAAATATTTTAATAAAACTGATTTTTTTATTAAAATATTTTATTTAAACATTTTTTTAATTAATGGATAAGTACTAGAAACTTGGGCATTAATGAGACATGATGGATTGTTCTTAAGTGGTTCAACCAACTTTGTAATAAATGAACAATCATGTACCTTCAATTTAGGAAGGAATTTATTACTTTTCCTCTTCTTTCTCATAGCATAATTCTTCTATAAATGTAAGTTGGAAGCTCATTCCAACGGGTTGGACAAGTTAGAAATCTGAGACAAGTGCTTATCTTTCAAGATTCCTACTTCTTCTACAAGTTACTCTTGTATGTTGAGGGAACTTTCAAGCCTCTCTTCCAAGATTGTAATGGCAACTATTGCCTCTTCCTAATGTAATGATGCATTGTGCACATTGTTGAAGTAATAAAAGTGTGTGTTTTGTGACTAATCTTGGTCATTTCATCCTTCTATACTTCTTTATGCCTTTCTCATGCTTGTAGGTACATTGTGCAAGTTCAAGTTTCTATTGCAGGTTCTTGGAGTTATGTTCTTATCAAGTGGTGGAGTATTGCATGCAGTTGAGTTGTGGTTATTGTTCACCCTTCTCATGTTCATCCTTCTTCACTGGAAGATTGATAGATTGAGTTTTTCTGATTGAGTTTAACAAAGGGAACATATTCTTCCTAGTTTGTGGTATTTTTTTACCCTCTTTAAGTTGTAGTAGGTGAAGTTGACTCATGGTGCACAACATCCTCTTCAAATCAAACCTTCCTAAGTCTAGCAACACAATTTATTTGTTACATCACCATCCGTAGTATAGTTTCATTTCTTGCAAATATCTCTCCCTAAACCCCATGAAAATGATAGCATAGGTCTAGATAACCATTTTATTACACTAGGAGTAGTATAACACTTAGTTTAGGAAGAGGAAGTCGGCCTTCTATGGAGGTTCATCTTGAGCCCAAGTCCCATAGCTTGTGTAAGCTACAAAAAATACACTACTAACAAGGAAGTAAAATACCAATAATCATACCTCCTCCTTCGCGTTCCGTAGCAAACCTCGGAATGGGCTAGGAAACTTGGATTGAGCCCTGATTTTGTGATATGTAGGTATTTTTCTTCTAGACGGAGCAAGACCTTCCTGCAACAACGATCTTCTTACTTTGCACTAGATGGGAAGAAGGATTATGAGGCTATTTTGACATTAGGACAAGGCAAAAGGATGTTCTTTGCTCAAAGGATGCAATAACTTAGATATGGCATGAAAGCTTATTCTCCGTGTGTTTAGAGGGGAGGGGTAAGGTTGTATTTATAGCCTGAGGGAGTGATTAGCTTAGATTAATTTAAGTAATCATGGTTTGAAAATGTGGGCAAGATTAAGTGAGTGGTTTGAAAATGTGGGCAAGATTAAGTGGGTGGTTTGAAAATGTGGGCAAGATTACGTGAGTGGTTTGAAAATGTGGGCAAGATTAGGTGAGTGGGGACCACGAAGAATGGGTGAGGATTTGAATTATTTTTTAATTCATAAGTAGAGGATTTTAGGTGAGTGGGGACCACGAATGGTGGGTGAGGATTTGAATTTGAATTTTTAATTCAATAGTGGAAAAACATGGAGAATAATGACATGTGGTGAGGATTAGATTATTTTTAGATTTTGAAATGGATAATTAATCAAATTATATTTGATTAATTCGAAGTGTATTTTTGTGGGAAATGAGGAAGGGGAATTAATTGATTTAGGATAGATGTGAAATTGGGGTGTCTACATTTGCCTCTCTTTTGAAGGGTACTATGAAAGTAGTGTCCTTTCAAAGAAAGTAGACGGTATGGGGGAAGAATTCAATCTACTTTTTAAAAGGTAGAGCTAATGTTTGTTGGGGAGAATGGAAAGTGGTGAGTGACGGATATTATAGTATCCTCCAAGACAAAAATGTCATGAGAAGATGTGATTATGGATAGATGTGGTGATGCCCCCTCAAGAGGACTGATGAGAATGAAATATACGACAGAACTCTCGAAAAGAAAGGAAATGGATTCAGTGGAGAAGAGGATGATAATAGAGTGGAAGAGACTGGAATGACCGCACGACGCAAATGGAGAAAGGATTCAATCGACCTTGAATGCTAGGTGTGAGGGTGTGTGGGAAAGAGAAAAGGGAATGGATAGGATTGGGGGTTGATTATGAGAAGAGTAAGGGAGATAGGGGAGGGGAAAAAAAAGAATGAAAAAAAGGAGAAATAAGAGAAAGGGATGATAGGGGAAGAAGGGAATGATGAAGGACAACCAAGGAAAAAACAAAAAAGTGACAAAGTAGAGGGTGAAGGGGATAAAATAGAGAGATGTGCAAAATGAAGGAAGCAACAAAGATAGTAAAAAGGGATGCGTGGAAGTGAAAACATAGGAAATGGGAAAGGATAAATAAGAAGGAGAAAATGAGGTGGGAGTAGGGGGTGAAATAGAGGAAAATAGAAAGAGGATGAAAGAAGAAGTAGAATGGAGAAAAAAGAGAAACTATGAGGGGCGAGGAAAGTGTGAAAAAGAGGAGAGAAAGGAAGAGAAACATATACACAATGAACGAAAAGGTAGGGGTGGTAGAGAAAAGGGGAAGTGGTCAGAAGAAACGTGAAAATTAGGGGAGAGGAAAGGAAGATAGAACGAATACAAGGAGAAGATTGAAGGAATCGCGTCATTGCGAGGAAGACCAAGACAAAGAATATGAAATTTACCGTATGGAGATGCATGTGGAGAGTGGGATGATAAAAAAGATAGGACAACACTAAACAACCAGGTTATCGATGGGGATGTAAGGAGGAAACGTGATGGAAAAGGGGAAGGGAAATAAGACGAGGGGTGGGAGAGAGAAGAGGATAACAAAGAAAATGATGTAGAAGGAAGGGAATACAGAAAGGGGGTAATAAGTGGAAAGGGAACAATAGAAGGAATGTTCAAATAAGAAAGAGGGGAGGAATGACATCGATTGGAAAAGATGTGGAGATGCATGAAATGAGGATACTAGGATGATGAGAAAATAGGAAAAGGATGTATGATGAAGATAGTAAAGATATTGAAGAGGGCAAAGAGGAGATGGAGAGATGGGTAAGAAGCGACAAGAAAGGGTAGGAGTGAGGAAAAATAATAGGAGAGAAAAGAGAATGGGGGATAGAAGAGGCAATGCCAATGAGGGGACGTTAGGGAAATTCCCTTGACAATGAGTGGTGGGGAAGGGTGAGAGAAAAAATGAAGAAAAGGAGAAAACTAATGAGGACTGGAAAGGGTAACGCCAACAAAGGGACGTTAGGGAAAACCCTTTGACAATGAGTGGTGGGCTTAGAGGAGGGAAGGAATGAAGGGAAACTCTAGAAGGTCCAAGGGAGTGAATGAGGTCGTGCAGAATGAGGATTGATAATTTGTAGGGAAAACCCATTGACAATTATTAGCGCGAGAAGAGAAGATGATGATGAAAGAATGAAATAGGAGTGTTAACAATAATGGTGAATATGTTTGTGGGTAGAAATGTGGGGGGAATTTGAGAAGATGAAGTGGAAAGAGTGAAGAATATGGGAGGGATGAGTTGGGACTAAGTGGAAGTGAGGAGAGGATGTGGGTGATGAGGATGAACGAGGTGAGGATGAAGAACGAAGACATGAAAATAATGGGAAGAAACGGTATGAAGGGTGATGGATCAAGAAGGGGAAAATGGGGGAAAAGAATGTGATTGTAGGTGGAAGAGATGAGTTGTATGTTGTAAGAGGATATGTGGAGAAAGGATAATAGTAGGAGGAAAAAGTGGGTAATAGGAGATACCAGGTGGAAGAAGCGATCAACAAAGTGAACGAAGAATGAGGCGGGGGAGAAGTTCACGATGACAAGTTAAGTGTAGGGAGGACCCTGACATAAGATTGTCATGTGATGGAAGTGGTTAAGTAAGATTGCCATGTGAGCAAAACTGGAGATGACAAATGGTCAAGCGAGAAGTGGTGTTTGCGAGAATTGAAAAGGAGGTGAAAGGATGTGATAATGGGGAATGCTGAGAAAAAATGAAGGGTGACGGGTGTGTAGTGATGGGGAAAGGAAAGGAGACAGATCATCCTTAAGAGGGACTCTTAAGTGAGATCACCATGCCGGGTGAGTGGTTAAGTAAGATTGCCAAGTAGAGGAGGGTGATAGTGGTGGGAAAAAGATGTAATGATGGGGAATGAAGAGGAAATATGGATGGTGAGATTGGAGAGTGATGTGCAAGTGCAGGATGACATGTCATGCTTAAGAGAATCTCTTAAGTAAGATCATCATACTGCTGGAGAGATTTCGTAGGGTCACTCAACCGATATGGATGATATGCAAAGAGAAAGACAAAATGATATTGGGGATACGGGTGGAATGGTAGGGTGAAGAAGATGATCGCGACGGGAGGTGGGAGAAATAAGATGGGGGAAATATGATGGGGTGGGAGAAGGCCACAGGGCAGATCAACCTTAAGTGGAAGTCTTAAGTAAGATTACCATGCAGCTGGAATGGTTAAGTAAGATCACCAAGTTGAGGAAGAAGAAGGATGATGCTAGAGTTGGTGGGAATAGGGTATGACAAAATGGACTGAAGGGGAACCCTCAAGTGAATTTTCCATACTACGAGAGTGTGTAAGTAGGATGACCAGGCATAAGGTGGATTTGGGGAAGGATGAGAAAAGAGTGAGTGAGGTATGCCTAAGTGGTATATGATATGAGATGAGGTGATAATAAGAAAGAAAGGACACAAAGGAGTGTAACATGAATGGATGAAGGAATATATGCAGTGGAGGGCGGAGAGTGTGAGGGGAATCCTTAATTGGGATGCCCACATGGTGAGAGTAATGATGCGGGAATGGGAAGTAGAAGAGGTGGAGTTGGAAGATGTGTTTGGTGGTGATGGTTATTTGATGAGAGAGCAGGTGGTGAAGAAGCTTCTATAACAGAAAGATCTTAGGGAGAGGGTAAACCTCCACTGAGGATTCTATATAGAAGGGGTTATTAAGTAAGATTGTCAAGCGGGAAGAAAAATGGTGAAAGGAAAGAATACCAATGGGTGAGAGGGGACATGAATGGTGAGAAGGGTAATATGGGTATAAGCAGCGGAGGAGTAAAAATGAGGAGTGAGAATGAATGGATCAAATACATGGTGATCATGGTGGGGGAGAAGGAGCTGCTGGATAGTGAATGCTACTTGAGAAAGATCGTCAAGTAGGATTCACAAACTGCAACGGTGATCAAGTAGGATTCGCAAACTGGAGAATGCATTAGTATGGGTGAATGGATGGGGTGCAAAGTAAGATGTTGATCATGCAGGAAGATACTCACGTGACGAAAAGCATCTTAATTTTAATATAACACATAACAGGATGCATCGTGATATAAAAGATCAGGATGACTAGACTGTAATATGCATGATAGGATATACAGGGGCCATAAAAAAGGTTTGATGCCCCAGTATGATATAAAAATGGAAGAGAGCATAGACAGAGGCCTTCAAGAAAGTATGATGCCCCAGTACGACATGCAATAAGATAACATAAGAATATTACAGAGAACACCAGGATACATAAAATCAAGATGCCCCCTGTAATATATCAAGACACAAGAAAGCAATTAATAATTTTCCACTAATAATGCAACACAAGAATCAGTAAACATGTCCCTAATGTGTTCCACAGTGATGATTGATTAGATGTGCCCCCCAAGTAGGGGTACAAGGGATTGGGTCAGTCTCCTCAAACAAGGAAACAATGGGAGCTGGATTTTTCCCAAGCGAGGATTCACGCGAGAAGAAGTGGTTTGAAATTGGTAGTCATAAGGTGGTTGGACCATTTGTTTGGGATAATAGTTCAAAGGATGAATTGTGTTGCTTATTGAGTTTTTTACGATTTTGTGGATGTTTTTGGTCTTTTGAAAATTTTGCAAATGTTTTTGTATTTTGGATATTTTCTATTGTTTTTGTTTTTGGATTTTTGGATTTTCTAATGTTTGTTTTTGAATTTTATAATTTTTATAGATTTTTTAGAGATTTTTGAATGTTTTTTTTTTGGAGGGATTTTTATACTTGGGAATTTGACGATTTTCAAATGTTTTTTGGATTTTGAGATTTTTACACTGTTTTTAGATTTTTGACGATTTTCAAATGTTGGTAGATTTTTGACGATTTTCAAATATTTTTAGATTTTTGAATTTTTACACTGTTTTTTGGATTTTTGACGATTTTCAAATGTTTTTAGATTTTTGACGATTTTCAAATGTTTTTGGATTTTTTTACACTGTGAGTGGCAATTTATGGCCCAGAGTGCAGACTTATTTTTGAGAGGCGATAAACCAGGATATTATTCGTATGTAGCATGTTCAGTGTGGTAACTTATGCTCAGAATAACACAAATTCTCTTTCCATTGGCAGGTATGGTGGTGATGATATGATGAAGAATTCCAACTCCATTCTTGACTCCACACAACTAGTAAGATGTGTGGGCTCATCACCGAGAATCAAGAAGGACACAGGAGGTGGATAATGAATATAGAGACAAATGCTAACAATAATCCCTTTGGGAAATTGTGACTCCATTCTTCATAATGGTACTGAACCAGTTTCAAAAATGGCTTTCACTTTATGAGTCACATGCTAGACTTAGACAGTTATGTGGCCTACTGATTGATAAGATATGAGGTTAAGGGATAGTTTTCTCTTCACTTAGGCATCTAAATTATGTGTTTGGGGATTCTATAATTTGTAAGCACTATAAGATTTTGTATATTTGAAATGAATCCCTATGCCTTGCCCCATACTACTAGTGAGAAGCAAGGGCTCATCACCAAAGGAAAAATATAGGCGAGTGAATTTTCTTTTTGTCTTTTTTTTGTTTTTTGTTTTTTTTTTAATAGTTTGCAATGTTTTTATGCTTGTATGAGAATGACCCTCTACGCTTTGCCCCATGCCACTTGTAAGAGGCAAGGGTTTATTACCGAGGACAAGATGTAGACGAGTAAGGGCACCTTCCTCCATTCCTAGTCTCACACTACCAGTAAGAAGTGTGGGCTCAACACCAAAGACTATGAAGGACGAGAGATGTGTCAATGAATTATTCATAAGTTATTGAATTGATGGATTTTTTTACAATAGTGCTTTGTATTTGGGAAAAAACATCTACCCCCAATCTCAGCCCCACATGACTAGTGGGACACGAGGGTTCAACACTGAAGACTGAGATGGACGACCCAAACGAACTGGGTAACGAAGTTTAGAGCTTTGTTATGAAAGAGAGAATGTATTAGAAGGGGATATATTACCATCAGTAAGCTTCTAGGTATGACCATAGAGGAAAGCGACTGAAAATAGAAGAAGTATGACACTCATAAACTTAATAGGATTTATACTAGCACTTGTCTCATGATGATAAATATGAAGATGTGATTTTGATAAAGAAAATATTTACCAATGGAAATGAATAAATTTATTCAGAGATAAGAAAGAAAGAATGAACAATGTACACGTTGTTGTTTCTTGGAATAGAGAGTGCTTTCAAGAATAAAATTTCTTTGAATAGAATGCATTCATGGGATTTTCAAGGACTTGGCCTGTGTCAATGGCCAATTTATAAGCTCCAAACCTAAAATTATCTATGATTTCGTTGGGCTCAAATTTGTCTTGTTTGTCTCATTCTTTGGGTGTGTTGTTTCGATTTTCTTCGAGAATGAAATGATTGACCTGAAATTTTCTAGGTTTGAATTTTTTATGGTAGCCATGCCGTAACTAATTTTGATATACTTGAAGATGATCTAGGGCATTAAGTCATTTCTCATCAAGAAGCTCGAGTTCATTAAGGCGTGATTGTTGATAATAATCTTTATTGATTACATCTTTGAAGGATATTATGAAGGATGAAAATTCAACCTTGACATATAAAATAGATTCCCAACCATAAATAAAGTAGAAGGGATAACATGTGCGGTAATCCCAAAGAGTGGGATAGATTTGGTTAAGCCAATAGCTTCCATGTGTGTTGACAATGATGGTTTGTGTTATTTGGTTT
Source organism: Taxus chinensis (assembly GCA_019776745.2). Taxonomy (NCBI): domain Eukaryota; kingdom Viridiplantae; phylum Streptophyta; class Pinopsida; order Cupressales; family Taxaceae; genus Taxus; species Taxus chinensis. Next base: position 227,056,018 of record CM034147.1, on the reverse strand, counting down.
TTTGCTTATATTTGTCCATTAATTGATTGTTTTGAGGATAGATTCACAATTAAAGATGGAAAAGGTTGTGTAAAGATATTCCTGGGTATAAGTACCTCATAGAATGGATGCACATAGAAGTCTTGACAGGTGAGACTAATTAGTGATGAGATGCCTGCAAGATCGATAGTTAAAAACATGATGGACACTATGGGTTGCATTGTCGTAAGTGTCCAAACTCGATGTGGTTGTGTTTCGACAAAAAGGCTAGAGATGTTAGGCATAAGAGCCAATATTGGAATAATAGAATCAAACTTAATAGTACCTATTGATGGAACCTTGTCTATAGTGTCTACAGTAATATCAAGGTTTGAAAGGGAGTCTTGAAACAAGATCAAGGTCTTGTTAGATGGTGGAAGAATGTTGTCACCCAAAACATGTTCAATATATGTTTGGGCTGAAAGAGAGTCTTGAAATAAGTTCAAGTGCTCAGTAGATGTGGGAAGAATGTTGTTGTCCAAAACAAGTTCAATGTATGTTTGGGTTGAAAGAGTGTCTTGAAATAAGTTCAAGTGCTCAGTAGATGTTGGAAGAATGTTGTTGTCCAAAACAGGTTCAATGTATGTTTGGGTTGAAAGAGAGTCTTGAATCAAGGTCAAGTTCTCATTAGATGTTGGAAGAATGTTGTCACCCAAAACAGGTTCAATATATGTTTGGGCTGATGGAAGAAAATTTGAAGAAGATATGGATTGGTTTGGAATTAGAGAGGCTTGACTGTTGTCATCATGATCTTGTGGAATTTCAGTATATATAGGAGTTTTGACAGTAGTCAGCTCTTTATGGAAAGTTGTGGTATTGGATGTGTCATTGGTTACAAGAGCATTGTCATCAAGTTCTACAGAGATGACATCGTCGTCAATTAAGTCTTGGACGTAATTATTAAATCACACACATTTATCTGTGTGATGACCATCAATGTGATGAAAGTCACAGTATGTGTTAGGTTTGTACCAACATGGCTTAGCTTCCCCTTTGACAAAGGGTTTTGTAATTGGATATCTTATCAGTTTAGCCTCTTTTAGCTGATGAAAAACACTAGAGAGACTTTCTCCAAGGGGGGGTAAACTGACGTTGGACTTTACGTGAACTAATTTCTTCGTGAGGTTGTATGATCATCTTTTTGGGTGATCGCTCAATGATTTGGGTAGCCATATGAGAGAGTTGTGTTGTCATCTTATTAATTTGTTCTAATAGCTCATTATGTGATGTTTTTCGTGAATTCTTCATGTTTGAAAGAGAGGGAGAACGAAGAAAGGTGCGATGAATAAATCAACCTATTGATTATGATCTTTGTTTTCGCTTAATCAAGTTTTAACAAGGCTATAAGGAGTAAGCTCAAACAAGCTACTTGGGATACAAGTGGGATATAACTTAAACAATCTATGACGAATATGTTGATTGGTTTGGATTAAACAAGCTTAGCAGACGAAAATGTAAGGAGTACACTCAAACAAGGTACTCAATACAAGTGGGATGTAGCTCAAACAAGCTATGATGAATATGTTGATTGGTTTGGCTTTAATAAGCTCTGGATTTTTGATAGGAAGAGTAACTCAAACAAGTGACTCAACATAGTTGTGAACTCAAAATGAGTTTTGAAGGGATTTGTGTCAGATGGGATTTTGTTAAACTCAACAGCTGATGAAATAATGAGTGAACTCAAACAAGTCACCCAATGTCATTTTGATATAGCTTGAAACAAGCTAGAAAGAATGTTCTAACAATTGATGAGATAAGGAGTGAACGCAAGTCACTCAATATCTATTAGATATAGCTGAAGACAAGCTATGACAGATGTATTATTGGCTAAAGTGAGCTAATGAAATTGGTGTGATGTTTTGGTTTGTGTTGTTGGATTGTTTGGATGTTTTTGCTTGGTATTGAATTGGTCGAGAACTGATTTTTTTGTGGAACACAACTAGGGTCTGAACTTTTACAATGAACACATTGATATTAGCCAAGTTTTATGATAAAAAAATGCTAAACCATTTTGTTTTCAAACAGCAAGCAATCATGTGGATTCAATTGTTTTGGCTTATGAGGTAACTTCTTCAGGAATGATTATTATTTCATGCAATCATACAAGTATGCTGTGAAATGGTGGATGCAGGCTCTTATTACTCCAAAAAGATGCGTCCTCCAATATACCCTAGTCCTGATATACCTAATTCTGTACGGGGACAGAATTGGTACGGGGAACCCTTAGAGCACTGGAGGAGACTCACCAATTCTTACTTGCCTATTTCGGAGTGAATCACCACGTCCAGAACAAGTTTTGTGAAAAGGTGGAAGGTGATGGAGGGATGAATGTGTATGGTGTCCTTATAACTCCCTGAAGATTTACAGGGACGATGCCCAGGCTTCGTTGTTATAGCTATTTAGGCGTGACTCGCATGCGCTGCACAACAACATTACCTATAAGTGAAGAGCAGCGGTGAGGTAAATACCAAACGTTGTGATGAGACTAGGTCTCAAAGTGCAATGCAGATGCAAATGCTGTTGGTGCGTGGTAGTCAAGTCCACGTCACCGGTGTAGCTTTGGTGGTGATGAAATCCACCTTGTCTACGTGCAAAAACAATATGATAAAGTGATTAAACGCATGGTTCTTTCCAACTTGAAATAAATCACTAGCAGAAAATAATTGCGTACCTGAGCATACTTTTTGTTTTAGTTTCAGCAATCGTCTTTGAATGGTGGTATTTTTGCGGAATTTTTGTTGTTTTTGTTTTGTTTTCGTTTTTGACAATATTTCAGCAACGCGGTTCTACAGAAAACAAATTAGTAGTTATCCTGCAAATGAAATGTTAGAAAAGTGATCGTGGTTGTTTTTGATTTGCCGGATAACTCAAAGGCGTAGGAAAAGAGCATACACAACCAACGACCAAACAAATACTAATAATATGACAAAAGAAAATAATGATTGAAATGATAGTTGGAAAACAAAGCTAGAGGATCCTGCAATGTTAGAACAAGAAACTAAAAAAATTGTGACCGTTTTTGATTTTCTAGATTGCTCGAAGGCGCAAGAAAAGAGCATACGCGGATACAATTGGAATAGATTTTTTTTTAAGTGTTAATAATTATTACAATTAATCATGATTGCAAAATAGCGATAATGATTATTTTCACAAAAAAAGAAAAATGATGAAAGAAGAGGGTGAAAACATTACTTAGAAGTGTTGTCGTGAAAAATTGAAATGTAAGGCAAAAAATTAAAAATTAAAAAAAAAAAATTTGTTGTGCAGAGCCCGAGTGGCCTCACGTTTCTGATTTTCAAGATCACTTTTTAAGTGCAAGGAAAGAGCATACGTGTGAGGTTGTTACGTGAAATAAAATAAAAATAATAATTTTTTTTTAAAAAAAAACTATAATTTTGTTGTTTTTTTTGTTAAAAAGACTGGTGTTAGAAGAAATGAAACCAATTTTTTTTGTAAGTCTAAATCTAAAAATTATTTTTTCATTGCATAGATATTTTCAATACCTTTCCGTTAAAAAAAATGAAGTCATTCCGAGTTTGGGAGCAAAAGTTATGGCTTCCGGAAGATGGGCTACGAGAACGCTTTGAATGAAAATTTTAAACGTGAGAAAAACGTCCTGGGAGCTGGTTTTTTTAATTTTCTGACTTCTATACTTAACCTGAGAAGCTAAAATTTTGACAGCAAGATTTAAAAAGAACAATAAACAGAAAGAAAGAGTTAGATCACAAAATGATTGATTAAAAAAAAATAAAAAAAAATGATTAACTTCCTACAAAGTAATTATTTTAGCAAAAGTAAATAAAGAAATGTATTTTCCGGATTGGTTGTCCCATGACAGTAAGATGATAAACTAATGGATAGTTCATGTGTTTCTACAGATGACGAGTAAATAGTAAAATAAAAACTAAGAACTAAACACCAAGCACTGAGGAGATCAAAGACAGGATGAGCTTCAAAGTTTCATTGTTGTTATAACCTGCAGATACACCACAATACACCACACAACAAAAACACTACCCAAAGTGTGAAGGTTAACCAAAGAAGACCATAAGGAATAGAAAAGGAAATAATTATGAATAATAATAAACAAATAACAGATAAAACCACTAATTGAGAAATTAATGACCTAACAGATCGAAAGTAACCGGGCGTACCAGAATGTAAGCTATGAAAAATACACTACTAACAAGGAAGTAAAATACCAATAATCATACCTCCTCCTTCGCGTTCCGTAGAAAACCTCGGAATGGGCTAGGAAACTTGGATTGAGCCCTGATTTTGTGATATGTAGGTGCTTTTCTTCAAGACGGAGCAAGACCTTCCTGCAACAACGATCTTCTTACTTTGCACTAGATGGGAAGAAGGATTATGAGGCTATTTTGACATTATGACAAGGCAAAAGGATGTTCTTTGCTCAAAGGATGCAAGAACTAATTAGATTATTTTTAGGATCCATTAGTTCTTGCATGGATCCTAAAAAGAGAAGATGTGATTATGGATAGATGTGGTCCCACCGGGCGTGCCAAAATGTAAGCTAGGAAAAATACACTACTAACAAGGAAGTAAAATACCAATAATCATACCTCCTCCTTCGCGTTCCGTAGAAAACCTCGGAATGGGCTAGGAAACTTGGATTGAGCCCTGATTTTGTGATATGTAGGTGCTTTTCTTCAAGACGGAGCAAGACCTTCCTGCAACAACGATCTTCTTACTTTGCACTAAATGGGAAGAAGGATTATGAGGCTATTTTTACATTAGGACAAGGCAAAAGGATGTTCTTACTAACAAGGAAGATAAAATACCAATAATCATACTTCCTCCTTCGCGTTCCATAAAGGATGCAAGAACTAATTAGATTATTTTTAGGATCCATTAGTTCTTGCATGGATCCTAAAAAGAGAAGATGTGATTATGGATAGATGTGGTCCCACCCAATAATCATACCTCCTCCTTCGCGTTCCGTAGCAAACCTCGGAATGGGCTAGGAAACTTGGATTGAGCCCTGATTTTGTGAAATGTAGGTGCTTTTCTTCAAGACGGAGCAAGACCTTCCTGCAACAACGATCTTCTTACTTTGCACTAGATGGGAAGAAGGATTATGAGGCTATTTTGACATTAGGACAAGGCAAAAGGATGTTCTTTGCTCAAAGGATGCAAGAACTAATTAGATTATTTTTAGGATCCATTAGTTCTTGCATAAGGAAGTAAAATACCAATTATCATACCTCCTCCTTCGCGTTCCGTAGCAAACCTCGGAATGGGCTAGGAAACTTGGATTGAGCCCTGATTTTGTGATATGTAGGTGCTTTTCTTCAAGACGGAGCAAGACCTTCCTGCAACAACGATCTTCTTACTTTGCACTAGATGAGAAGAAGGATTATGAGGCTATTTTGACGTTAGGACAAGGCAAAAGGATGTTCTTTGCTCAAAGGACGCAAGAACTAATTAGATTATTTTTGGGATCCATTAGTTCTTCTAATTAGAGGTGATCCCATGTTACCCAATCACACCAAACATCTTGTTCACATCCTAGCCATTCGGAGGCTGCAGTGATTTGGCGATAACACACATCAAGAATTCTTTTTCTCATAATGAGATGTCTTAAACATGTTACAAGAACGATCTAAATTTCACTTTTCTCTTAGCACATCATCTCATGGTTGAATTTTCACAAACAAATCATAAATTAAAATGTCATTATGTTCCAAAATTAACTCTTAGTATTGTATTATAACAACTAAAATGATAATTGAAGCTGAGTATGGAGTTCATCCATAACCCCAAATCCTCAAGATGAATTTCAAGGGTAGTTGACGATATTTGCCACTTAATGCCCTTAATTCTACAATGGTGTTGGTCTAAGAGGGTTTTGGATTTGATTTTAAATCAAATACTCTAGAGTTACCAACTTGGGGGATCTAAACACCTTTTTACACACACAAAAAACTATCCTAAGGGGAAGGTCACAAACATAAGATAATGTTTATCCCTTACCATTCCTATCGGATGGGATTGCGAAAATGTTGCTAAGAGTGCATATTATAAAGATAACTTGGATTTGAGTTTCACTTTCCTAAGAAAGGGGATCCTTTGAGTATAATTATTTAGGTTCATCCTCAAGTTTTAGTTTTCTACGTTATTAAGGATCACATGAGAAGGTTGGTCATACAAGGGTTTTATACTAATATTGACTATTTTATTGAGATTTATTTCCTACAATTTAAACTAAATAATACAATACACAAGAGATTAAATCATAAATTTCACACTAAATCACACAATAAAAGATGAATCCATTTCATTTTAGTATAACATCCTCCCATTTTCATTACAAAATCCTGAATCAATTTAACACCCATGATTACATACACATTTTCCCAAACACCCCAAAACAGTACAACTCATTCTCATTACAAAATTCAATAATAAACATATCAATATATTTAATAGTATTGTTGACATAACCTATACAATTACATTTTTCCAAATTACAAGTTAGTACGAAATCACTAGTACACTTCGCTATATTCGTGTCTCGGTACCTACAACCACAACATGGTAAGCACAATTGTTGGCATGACATATGCTTCAATCTAGCATAATTAACATTTTTATTTTTTCATTTACATAATCAGAATAATTCATACACAATCAGAGAGGGTTAGAGATATATAATCATTTTAGTGCAGTTCATTTCTTAATTTAGGTAGGAGAGAGAAAAAGAGATAGAGAAGAGAGAACACTATTTTTCCAAAATTCAAATTTCTCACAACAAACCACAAATAAAGTTTCATATAGTTATAAGTCTCAATAAGTTTTCATGATGGTTTATTGAATTGACTAGGGTCCTCTGACCTTCTTTTACATTTTCTTACTAGTTTCGAAAATGACCAATTTTAGCTCGGAGGTTAAGAAAACGTGTTCAAAAATTAGCTTTCGATGGGAAAATACACAAAGAGTAAATTCCTATCCACTCTCATATATATTGAGAATTCACAGGAGCTAAAGAAACTTAGAACTTGTGAATCATTTCCAAATGGCGACTAGTTTTTTGGGGCCACTAGTCATAACTAGAATGGTTTTGACCTGGTCAAAGAATGACTAGAGGCATACAAAACTCCTTTGGAAAAATACATAGTGATGTATCTTTATCAGAACTAATGGTTGCATATAATTTTCAGGTAAAAAATAATAGAGGTTTGTGAAGGTAGATAATCATTTCTTCACTCAGGGTCCAAATGGTAAGCCGAAATGAAATCCAACTTTTCACTTTTAACAGCTTCCTAAATCTTAAAAATGGGGAAAAAACAGCTCCTGGAGGGACAAAAAAGTAGCACAAACGGTCAGTTGAGTTTGATTTGAGGCTTGATGTAGCTCCCTACATAAAATGAAACATATAAGAAACTTGACATCTCTTTATTGGGGTTTGGAAGGTTGTTGTACGAGTCTCCAAAAATCATGATTTATAGCTTTTATAAGGGAACAGTTGGTGGGTTTACAAATATCTTAAACTTAACTTGCCAATAAAAATGGTGTTGCAGCTATCTAGTTTGGCTATAATTTTTTCCAAATCATCTTAGAAGGAGGGGTTTAATTCTATGGTTGACTACCAAGGATTATTTGGATCGTGTAAGTTATGAAATAACATTTTATTTTATTTAAAATAATCAATCATATAATAATTGAAGGGTTTAAAATTTCATTTCATTTCAAATCAAAAACTAATGTAAGATAATTATGAAAGACAAGGTAAGATGAACCATGCCGATAGGAAGTGAAAACAGTCAAGGTTGAAGGGTCAACTCCACATCTCAATGAGTAATTTCATCAAACAATCCATGAGCATATCCTCAACTCCCTTCCATTCAATGGTCAAAAAAGTGAGATAAATAGTGCATATGTATTTTGCTAAAAATTACGTTCTCCATACGGTTCAAAGGCTTAATCAAAAACCCATTTTGTATATATGTTGCATTCCTTCAAGGTATTTGGAAAATTGAAATGATTCATTTCCAATAAGAAACCCTTGGAAAGAAGAATGCTTAATACAATCTCAAACCACTTCTCTTCATTTAGCACACACAATTGATCAAATGTCAAAAGAGTGCAGAGACTTGGAATGGAGAGTTTAGGATGAATATCAATTAATTCCATGACACCCCCTCGACAAAGATAGCCCTAGCTTCCTTTATGATGTGATCACCATGTATACCATAATCCTACCTTTATACAAATGCTTGATGCACTAGGAATTTCGAGCTCCAAATATCATATATTATAAAATCAATACATATCACGCAAAGATCATGTAGATCAAGAATTGATGCAGCTGCAAGAATAAGGAAAGCATTGCAGTCATTGTTTTTTTGATGATGTCCATATAATATCAGAGTGTCAAAGTTATTGCCTTACTAATAAAATTTTCATCATCAATCTATAATGTGACTACTGGAGCACCATCTTCTTTCCATGGACCTTGAAGCATGTTCCTGAAATAGGAAAAAAGCACAATAAAATGCCCCACTTTTTGGTATGTTTTGTACCTTTATAAACATGAATTTTGAGTTTCATTGATTTTCTAAAGGTAATTGCCACAAAAACGTACGCATTCATGAAATTCCACAAACTAACGAAATGTTTTGTTTAGAGTGTAGAATACATGTAATTTTTTTTGAAAATGGCAAAAAATATGGTCTTTTTCTTAATTTTATTCATACGTTGTTTCTTATGTTATAAAAGAGGAATGACTGTCCCCGGGTGGTTTTTTAAAATGAAAATTTAGTTTTTCACCATGAAATTTTAGATATATGTTCAAGATTTGAATTTTGAGGTGCTGTCAAATTTTCATATTTTTTTAACTTATTTATTTATTAATTAATTATTTAGTAAAAATATTTTCAAATAAATGGCGTACAAATGTTAATGCCAATAACTTTTAAGATTTATATCAAAATTGATTTTTTTTTCACAGGTAAGAAGAAGACTTTAGCTATTAGTAAGTTTATTTTTTTCAATTTTTTTTTAATATATTTTTCTATTTTTCAAATTGGGTTGATTGTGTACGATTGATTGTCCTAAAAAACCATACATTAGCAACATATAAAAATAAATAGTTAAACAATTTTTTTAAAAATGAAAATTATATTTTTAGAAAGCTAATAAAATTATGTATTTTGTGTTAAACCTTTATAATTTTATTCATTCGTTAACCATAATTATGTGGCACCTAAGTGGCACATTTTGGCATAAAATTATCCTTCAGAAGGATTTGGCATCAAAACATGCCACATAGGAGGGTTCGCACGAAGGGGGTTTTCCCGAAGGGGGTTTGCGTGAACCCCCTTCACCCGAACCCCCCTAAACCCTAAATCTTCTACCCAAAACTATATAAATATCTATATATAACTCTTTGCCACCAAAATTATTTGAACCCAAATGGTTTCACGCAAAGGGGTGTTCGCGCGAACCCCCATTTGTGTGAACCACTTTCTTTGGCCTACATGGTAGTTCGGGCGAAGCGGGTTCATGCAAAAGAGGTGTTCACACGAACACCCTCGATTTCTGATCCCACCCAACTTGTTACTCACGTTTTTGGGACACGAAGTGGGACACAACATTGTGCTTTGACCCTGTCAGAGAGGATGAATCTATGCAAATTAAAATCCTGGCCCATGGACTCAACAATTATATCAAAAAAATACTCAGCATGCCTTTCCACACACACACACACACACACACACACACACACACACACACACACACACACACACACACACACACACACACACACACATAGATATTGGCATAAAGAAAGAGGGTTCCATGTAGAGGAAGAGTGAAAGAGACAAATCTTGCAAAGACATACATGGGATGATAGGAAAGAGTACTTCTAAAGTCTTAATCAATAGAACAACTACTCGAAATGAAATATAAAGATCAAGATGATGAAGTGGTAGCTGATTTCTACCCAAGAATGGTGTTGCAAAGGATAAACTACATGTATAACAGGTGCTCAAAAGGACAAGAATCAAATTCAATACAACAAGAGAGTGCGCCCAAGTGAAGTGACTTTTAATCCTTGATCTTCTTTTTTTTTTCTTCCTACAACAAAAAATATAGCAACAAGAAGTAGATCCTCTCCACTCACAAAAAATTGAACACGCCTTAGATCCAAATACAGACCCAGATGAATCAATTTGTATATAGAAAAATGAGGAATTATTCAAGTTACATATTTATCTCTGTGTTCAGGGCTTATCTAACCTATAATGGAATAGATTTTAGGATGGATGTTGGCGAGAGCCCCGTTTAGCACAGTTCCATGTAGCATTATTTTTATTTGATGATGAGATTACATAACATTGTTTTACCATTGCTAGTATATTAGAGCTCCGACTTCTACACTCTTGATAATTATGCAATTATTGTTAATTTTACAATGTTAACTCGAGTTTCATCATGGTCAACACCTTTGGATATCAAATAGGGTATTTGTATTATTATGCAAGGCAAATGACAGGTATGAAGGCCATTTAGGATGCATGTGCCCTGTGTCACACTCCTGCCACATGTTATACTACCCCCACATATCCATCCCACCTATGCACATCAATTCTCATGATAGTTTCATGTATACCCATTCATCCTAACTACATGTCATTACATTCCACCAACCTCCTTCAAATATCCACTCGCCACTCCTAAATTTTATTTATTTGGTTATTTATTTATATTTTATTTCATTTTTATTTTGTTAACTTTACTAATTTTCATTTCAATTTATATTGTATTAATATACATATATACGATTTTTAGGTTAATCATTTATATATATATTAAAAGGTATATACAAGCTTTTGATACCTTAAGTACCTATCTCTTAAACATTTTTTTGAAAATGTTGGGAGTTATAAATCTCATTTAAGTTTCTTTGGAAACCTATCAAAATAATTTAGTATTTTTAATTATTATTATTATTATTACTGTTACTATTATTATTATAGTTATTATCTTATGAAACGATCTAGTGAGTGACCCTAAAATCAAAACATAAATCTTTTTGACATCACTCACGAAACCCAAGGATAATGGGGACACTACAATATGCATGCACAAATGTCCTATCACATGGGCCTCAAAAGAGTGTTCATTTAATAGGTTATTTCTATAATTATAGACATATTAAATGACATATAATTAGGTTATTTCTATAATTATACATGAATAGTTTCATAAATACTTAAATGACAAAATTCAAACAAATTTAAAATTTATACAATACATTCAGTATCATACTATGGTCTTGACCTTTTCATACATTCCCTGAAAAATGGAAGTTTCACTCAAAAAAATTATTTTCTACATATTCTAGTAGTTGTTTACAATATTTCTACATAGATACTGACATAGATGACACAATTCATGTAGCAAGTCATAGGGGCATGAGTACTTCATTCCTTCTTCATAATGATGTTTTAGATACGGTTACAAAACATGTTTTAAAGCATGAACCTATTTCTCCCATGTAAATGGTTAAATTTCTATATAATCAATTCAAATGTAGTACCACCTTATGGGGGCATGAAAATGTTTGTTGCATCAAAGGTATTTTTTCCAAGACAAAGAAAATTGGTAGTAGATCCATATCTAGTTGTGTGATCTATAGGTTTAGTCGAAAGCATCAAAGAATACTATGATCTTCACATACTTGTATTTCCTCTTCTCTCATCAGATTCCTAAATAAGAAAAGCATCAAGGAAAAACTATGAGCTTTATAGATTGATATTTCCTCTCTCATCAAGTTCTCAAAATGGGGAAGTCATCAAACAAAATAGTTTCTTCGTATTCCTATCCTTTCTCATCTTAACTAAATCCTATGGCACAATGTTGGGGACTGATCAACCCTAATCCTCTAATATCTCCAAAATTAAATTCTATCTCTCCAAGGCATAAAAATAATGGGATCTCCTCCCTCTACAAAATAAATAGGTGTATTCCTTCCATGTTTTAAATCTCCTTTACATACTTTTTGCAATGTTAAAAGTGACAATGCATTAACTATATTTTGAGTTAAAGTTAAATTTATATTATAGACATTGAATAAACTCAGTTTTGTATGTTTTATCATGGAACATACTAACACCAACACATCATGAAGTCCCTTAAATAAAAGGAAAAGTGTGTGCATACTCATATATGTTTTTCCTTTAAGTTTGTATTTTTCAGTTACACAATTAAAGGGGCTAAACATAGACATTAAAATGTGGTAACTTGTACTTATAAAATGCCATGTTTGACCTTGTATCCTTGCTAATATAAATTCTCGCATTTAGAATCTAATCTCCTCATATATCTAGCCATTCTACAACATTATTATCTTTACAGTATGATATGTCGTTAATTCTAGAAATATTATTTAATCAAAGAAGCATAACACATCTAATATTCATGACATAAATTTCAGTTATGATGTTTATCTCTCCTATCCAAAACCATACAGAAGGGTTGGTATGTATGGTCAAATATTGACTAGCTTGTACAATCCCTCCCATTCACAATCAATGACTCTATTTTTAACTTTTAAGTCATTCCTTGTGTCATTTCAATTTATTAGGGTCATCCTTATTATAATATCTAACCTCTGGAATACTATCTAAGATTGTCATTATCACTTTATAACTCACTTGGGATTTTTATAACCTCTTGTTGTAAAGATAATTCTAATATAACTTTAAGGGTTCCTAAATTATTTGCATATTATCTATAGAAATCCCTAATATAGGTTTTAAGTAATCAACCAAGTCAAATATTCTAGCTTCATCCATCTACAAACATGCAAAGATCATGGAAACATATCTTAAGAAAGATCAAATTCACTCAAATCATTATATAAGGGTTTTAATTAACACAAGGGTTAGGTCACATAGTTGATGCATACCATATTTCACTATTACCATGTTGGGTACATTATATACTATGCAATTATCTCACTATCTTGGTGTCATGAGACATGAGGGAACCCTTAAGGGATTGGTTATTTATGCACACTTACACAAAGAACTTAGGAGAAATACATGAAGCTTGAATTCCATGATAAGGAAATGTAGTGCAACATTTATATTGGTTTAGAAACTAAGAGTCTGAAAACCAATGGTAGTCTAGCCTTAAACACACACAAACATGTTTTTCTCCATTTTTGTTCCAATGCTCTAATGAAGGGTTAAACAAGTTTCTAGGGTTTCTAATTTTTTATAGCTCATCACAAATCTTTTCAAAGTTTTGTGAGCAAGAGTGACATGTAGTGAACACCATCTCCAAGCAAGTGAAACACACAAGAAGTTGTAGAACCAAAATTTCTAGGCCATATGGAATAAGTATAGTCATAAGCCTTTCCATTTTTTATTCTAGTATCACTTTTTAGAATCCACAGCTCCATATATTACTATTTCACTACCCTACGCACCTAGATCACTCTCAAATCGTCCTAAAAAGATAATTATATCACTTCCTTCATGTTTTGAACTAGTTGTAGATTTTTTAGCTCATTTCAAGATAAATGTAGTACTTTTAACATAGAAAATTGATGTTGGAAGTAAATTAGATAATAATAATCCACTTATTGCTAAAAATTATACCCTTCTTGGTTGTTATATAATAACATTCTAAAATATAACTCGAGGGTGTAAATAAGATGAAGGGAGGGGTTAGTTTTATAATATATATTTGAGGTACATAGAATAGTGGGATGGATATGGATGAAAATTGCATAGAGAGTTGAGATGTTAAGGGTCTAATGCATTGGAGAAGCAAATGATGGGTGGATTTGATTAAGTAGTTGTAGTGTGTGAATGGATTTTTGTGATAGAATTTAATGTTAGCCAGTGAGGATAATTAAATGGGTAACATGTATTTAATCAACATTATTTTATATTTTTATTTACTTTTTTGGATTGTTTGATTTTTGTATTGTTATGTTTCATATTTGATTTTCTGAGATTTCCACAATTAAACATATTGAAAATTTATCTATGGAGAAATGTGTTTAGATTTTAGTTGAAATCCAATGTTTTGGGTCACAAATACGAACCCATCATGAGGGACAAATAGGAATAAAGTGAAATGATAATGATTGTTAAAACATTGATTTCATAATAAATATAAGTAGAGAGAAAATGAAATACCAATATCAACAATGTAAAAGTTTAATTCTTAGATTAGAGAATAGATAATTAGAGGCAATAAATTATTGACCTAAGGAGAAATTTTACACATTTAACTAAATAAATCATAAATTCTAATTAAGCTATTAAGAGTCCAACTTAGAATTTTAACCAAGGCAAATGATGTGGGAGCAAGTTAGGGAAACTACAAGTTCTTATAAAAAGTAATTAATTAGTTCACTTGACAAGTTATGACAATAAATACCTTAGAGGTAATTAATCTCTTACCACCCGTTACTAAATCTAGAAAAGAGGAACACATGTGACAGACATGGAGGATTAGACTTATTGGAGCAAGGCAATTTTTAGTTTCTAAAAAACTAGAAAATTTAATATTAATATTAGTATCAAGCTAATCTTAGTTTTAAACATTTTTTTTCGAAAATGACTATAATCAACTAATTATTTAAGGAGGTTCAAGTAACAACAAATTTCCAAGTATTACTAATAAACTAACCTCTTATCCTCTATTGATGTTGTCATCATGGTGCATGATTTTAATGGCTTCATAGAGGTTCGCATTTTTACAAAAGTTGTTATGAAGGAAATGACAACTAACACCAAGTCCATAAAAATGGCATGCTTAGTGTTGATAGAATGTTATGCCAATGCAAAACACTCAATACAATCATATTTAATGTCTTTTTCATGATTCTATTAATCCACAGTTTTAAATGATCTACCCTGTTTCACCTGATGTATGGCTGGCCACAAGAGCATTTAATCATATAGACCCCACTATTAATATTAGTCTTCAATTGTATCTTTAAGGGAATTGAGGTTCCTTTTTAGGTTGTTAATAAGAAGGAAGGAGGTCATGCAATGATGCCTTTTTTACTCATTTTTTCAACTAGTTTATCAGTGGTGTTTTTATAGATAGGGAAAGAATATTTTTTTAGTTAGAATTTGGGCAATGTCGACTTGTAGTAGTATGAGGGGGATTAATAACATGTTCTGAAATGTGTTGGCAATTACATGTATCATTATAACCATTATTCTTAAATAAATTAGAAAGGTGGGACAACTCATGACCAAGGTGCTCGATATAAAAAATCCTCATTACCATAGAGGTAATAGTTTTTAACATAGCTGTTTTTTAGGCAGGGTGATGGTGGAATTCTTCCTTGAGATAAAAATAACTATTTTTTTTCTTTCTGAAAACCCCATGGGAGAGAGTGTCATTTTCTTTTATTTTAAGCAAGATATCAAGGAAAGGGATAGTATCTTTAATTTATGTTTCCATAGTGAATTAAATGTGTGTAACAATGCTATTAAGATGTTTAAGAAAATCATTGAGTTTATCTCTACCATGAACCCAATAATCATTGGTATCATCAATAAACCTCTTCCACCAACCCAGTTTCAAAGGGGATGATTCAATGGATTCTTATCAAATTGGGTGTTTCATATTCTTTTTGTATTTTTGTGAGTAATAAGACCTTGGAGGTGTAATTTTTGATGTCTAAATCTTAATATGTCTACCCCTCTCATAGCAAGGACCTAATTAAGTATACCTCATTCGTGTACATAATTAATTTCAACAAAACATAAACATTCAAATAACGACATAAAAACATTCAAAAATGTGCAAAAATAAAAAATCAAGACCTACATGTGACTTGATTTACTAGTTTTTATTTAACATATGTTATGTTTTTTAGGTTTATTTGATAGATATAATATATTTCTATATGCTCTTTATACACATGCATTCACAATGTATGTTGAGCTTGATGTGGTTCAAACAAATTCCTACACAATGATAAATCTTGTCTTAGAACTAACGTTGGAGCATCACTCAATGCATAAGAATAAGTCATGAAAACATCAATTTTGGCTTGCATGTGTGGTTGTAGGTCCTAGGGGTTAATTTAAGTTAGTTTTAGGTGTTATTTTGTACATAGGTTCTTCAAAATTCAAATGGAGCATTTCCCTCCAAAATGTAAAATTTGAATGTAGAGGCCATTTTTTGGCTTGTTATTGTTGCTTTCATGGACTCTTCGAGCTTTTAACCTAGAAAAAGGATGGAATGAGATACAATTAAGGGTTTTAGGTCCTCTTTAGGGACTATGAGTTATAATTTTAGTGAGAAAACAAGAATTGGAGTCTTTAAGTTAAGAAATATAGTGCTAAACTCATGTGACCAAGAGGCCTATCATCATATTCGATTAAAAATTGATGAAAGGACTATGAATTGAAAAAATATAACTGTATTCCTCATTCTTATCCATATAATGAATCAATGTATGAGTTCAAGAGGTATTGAAGTGTGGAAAACTCATTTTATGTTATGTTTTTGCATGGTTTCTGTGTGTGGTTGTTGTGCATGTGTAGTTTTTCTTAATGTTAGAATGAGAGCAAGATGATTTAGGCTTGGTAAATGAGCTTGTGAGTGATAATGCATTCAAGTTGTTGATAGTACTTGCACTGTGCTAACTTTGTGAGAGTTTGAAAATTCATGCATGGTTTGGAGTATATGATTAGTGGTTGTGGTAGAGCATTGCAAGATTGTGAATGCAATAATAAGGTGGAGACAAACATAGTATAGGGAATGAGAAAATCCTTCTTGGTGAGTGGCCTAATTTCTCTATTTTATGTGTTAAGAGTATGTGGATGTAGCTTTGGATTCATGTGATAGTGATGTGAATCATAGTAAACAAGCTAAGGTATGTGATGAAAGCATTCCCTAGTTGAGGGAGGTTATAATTAAGCCTAACTTTTTCATTTGCTTCAATGGATAACCGATATAACCCCTTACTCAATAGATACTCAGTTTAAAGACTATCGTAGCTTAGGAAGCTCGTGCATGAAGAGTAGAAAGGTGTATTAAGTTGAAGGAAAAATTGGAAGCTGTTGAGGTCTTTACAATGACTATAATATATGCATGTCATGGAAAAGAGTGGATTCACAAAAAAAAGAAGCCCAACTTCCTTTACTGTTAGTCTAGAGGGTCTCATACCCTGTTTCATGAGCAAGGTAGAATATTTTTACATAAGGAGGAGCCTTGAAAATGAAGACCACGAATCAATCATAAAATAATCTCCTTTACACTATTATTAAATTCCTCAATGTAAAATTTTTGGGTCTTGAATCAAGTACTAGGTGAAATTATAACAAAAAGAGCCTCTCAAGCTTGACTGTAAGATACGATGAAGTAATTTTTAGGGTATGGTTTTAGAAGCTTCAAACCAAGTTATGCTTACATGAAAATTGGTACTAATAATATTGAGGAGGTGTATCAAGTGTTGAAAGAAGAGTTATTGATTTCCGTTGGGTATTTCCTATATTTCCTTGATAGTCTTGGGAGTAGTTAGTGGAACTTAGTGAAGGGCTAAAAGAAAAATCCACTTAACAAACGAACTAGGGTGTGCGAGTGAAGTATCTTCTTGGAACTTAAAACTTAGAAGGAATACAATAATGGGTGTCTGAATCAACCCTTATTTCATATTGAAAGTGCCTACATTAAGATTTATACATGACAGTTCCCTATCAAAGACCTAGTAAGGGTTTGTGAGCCAAAACACCAAAAATGGAAGTAGAGGGAGTTATACAAGGAGTTCGACCCTAAAATTTGGGGCACACATCTAATGTAGAAAGAGAGAACTAAGGAATAAGGAAAGGTATTATGGATCCAATTGAGTGTCTTAGGTATTCTTTAGGGAGTAGAAGTTATAATTTGAATGAGAAAACAAGAGTTAGAGTCTTTAAGTTAAGAAATATAGTGTTAAACTCATGTGAGCAAGAGGTTGAAGAGCCTATTTGATTAGAACATTATGAAAGGATTATACATTACAAAAATTTAATTTTATTCCTGATTCTTATCTGGATAATGAATCAATGTATGAGTTCAAGAGGTATTGAAGTGTGGAAAACTGAGTTTATACTATTTTTTGCATGATTTTTGTGTGTGGTTGTTGTGCATGTGTAGTTTTTATTAATCTTATAATGAGGGAAAGATGTTTTAGGCTTGGTAATGAGCTTGTGAGTGATAATACATTAAGGTTGTTGATGGTACTTGTAATGAGCTAACTTTGTGACAATTTGAACATTCATGTATGGTTTGAAATATATGATTGGTGACTATAGTAGAGCATTGTAATATTGTGAATGCAAGAATAGGTTGGAGACAAAAATAGTATAGGGACTGAGAAGAGCCTTCTTTGTGAGTGGCTTGATTTCTCTATTTTGTTTGTTAAGAGTATGTGGATGCAAATTTGGATTCCTATAACAGTGATGTGAATCATAGTAAATAATCCAATGTCTATGATGAAATAATTCCCTAGTTGATATATGTTGTAATTAATCCTAACATGTGCATTCATTTCAATGGATAACCTATATAACCCCTTACTCAATAGATACTCAGTTTAGATATTGTAGTAGTTTAGGAAGCTCGTGCATGAAGAGTAGAAAGGTGTATCAACTTACAGGAGAACTTAGAAGGTGTGGAGGTCTTTATAGTGAATGGAATATACACATGTCATGGAAAATATTAGATTCATAAAGAAAATAAGCCCAACTTCCTATACTGTTACTCTAAAGGGTCCCATACCCTGTTTCACGAGCAAGGTAGAATAGTTTTACGTAAGGAGGAGCCCTGAACATGACTACCACAAATCACTGGTAAAATAATATCTGCTACGATGTTATTACAGTCCTCCTTGTAAAATTTTTGGGTGTTGAATCAAGTGCTAGGTGAAATTATATCAAAAAGTGTCGTCTCGGGCTTGACTATAAGCTATAGTGAAGGAACTGCTAGGGCATGATTTTAGAAGCATCAAACCAAGTTATTCTTTCCTGAAATTTGGTACTAATAATTTTGAGGAGGTGTATCAAGTGTTAAAAGAAGATTTATTGATTTCCATTGGGTATTTTTGTATATCTCCTTGACAGTCTTGGGAGTGGTTAGTGGAACACAGTGAAGGGCTAAAAGAACAATCCACTTAACAAAGGAACCTGGGTGTAGGAGTAAATTATCTTATTGGAACATAGAACTTAGAAGGAAGAAAATAATGGGTGTCTGAATGAAACCTTATTTCAGCTTGAAAGTTCCTACATTAAGATTTATACATGATAATTCCTTATCTAAGACCTAGTAAGGGTATGTGAGCCAAAACACCATAAGGGAAGTAGAGGTAACTATACAAGGATTTAGAGCCTCAAATTTTGGGCACACCTCTAAGGTGACAAGAGAGAACTAAGGGAGAAGGAAAGGTCTTCTGGGTCCATGTAGTTTTCTCCACCCATGGTTGTAGCATTAACCTTGTCTTAAGGGTCTTGTAGCCAGTTTTGCACAAAGGAGTGAATCTAAGAATTTTGAATTCCTTTAATGCATTATACATTGGATCTAACAATGAAGTGAGTGTGCGAAACAAGGGTGAAGGCTAAAATTCATTGAAAAGGGCAATAAGGTGGATTAAGCTAGGGACTAGTGAATCCAAAACAAGGAGAAAGTTAAGGTAAGGGTGGAACCTATCTGCAAGAAGAATGATATTTTTCATGAATAAAGTAATGTTATGTGGACTACTAAGAGAAGTTTGAGGTGAGTTTAAAACCATGCAATGTGATATTATGTTAGTAAAAGAAAGTTTTGAGCAAGTAGAGGATTTTTTAGGCATTATAGGGTTATAGATGATCCTCAAAATGCATAATAATGTAAAGGTGAATTGTAGTCATCTTTTGAGTAGTTGTGTACATGAATGAATGTTTTGTTTGCTCTGCATCAAGACCCTTCCCAATGACCTTGATCATCTAGGGGCATCTCACACACTATACATGTGCTTTTGTTTCATTGTAGTTACTTTCACTTCCTTAATGTACTAAATTACTTGTTTTTGTATATGATATCATCTGGACTAACAAAGAATGCGGGTGTTTATTTTAGTACTAGTTTATCTTGATTTATGGGTCTTATGGCTACTATTTTCAAATTTTTTAACTCGTTTGATTGATTACTTCTATGTATGTTTCTCCTGGACTTTTCTATGAGTGTTTGACGACACTTTCATGTCACTTGGTTTTAGCTTCTATAACCACTCACTCATGCTTATGTGTGCGACACATTTCTTTCCCATATTTGCAACCTATTGGGCCTTTTACTTGAATAACATATGTGACATTAATTGTGTACTTCTTGTTATATTACATGTATACTTTCTTGACTTCTCATTAGTTTAATACTATACATGATTATTTGTGTAATTGTCACATGTTTCTTTGATTTTTATCTTTGTATGTCATGCCCCCTTATAGGAATAGGATCCTAATGGTGGCCACATAAAAAAAACTTCCATGTGATCTAAAGAATATTATTAATCTTATCCAATATGGGTACACATATTTTATTTTGAGTTTCACACTCTATAGACATATCTCACGCGCATCAAAAAAGGGAGAATTCATTGGGGTATGTTATACATATACATATGACATAAATAGAGTATAGGATCAAATACATATTTGTATAGGGAAATGAACCTCATAAACAATAAAAATACATAAAAGATACAAAATGTAGACTGGTATATAACATTCCACTAACTCCACAAAACCGTAGTATGTTATGGACAAGATTGGGTATTTCTATCTTAGAGGAAGATTCACATGAAACTTCATAATTCTCATATTCTTATAGAAAATCACATATTTTTGGTACAAATTCA